>RQIL01003076.1:0-13222 GCA_003951145.1 Jimgerdemannia lactiflua
CCCCCACACAAGTGTGTTATAGTTTAACCCCCCATGACAGATAGCCGCCCCCAAACATTTCTTGTCAGTGGCACAAGACCCTAACCCTCATGACATAAATCACCAAAGTCCTCGCCGCCGGCAAGCCAATAGTTTAACCACCAAAGCCCTCACCGCCGGCAAGCCAATCGCACAGCAAGTAACCCATCGCCACTAATAATGTAAGAACAGTAAGCTCCTCGCCGCCAGCAAACCAATGGCACACCCATACTTCAGTGTAATCAACCTTCGCTGCCGGCAAGCCAATAGTGCATCTGTGTTCAGCGTGACATCCGTATCCTTATCCAGCAAACCCCCCTTGCCGCCGGCAAGTCAATAACATAGCAATGTTTGCCACAACGTAGTATACCTTAGCCGCGCCCATAGCTAGCAAACTTGTATAAATAACCCATATTCTTAGAATGAATAAACCTCAGTCAATTGGCTTTTATCTGAATGACGAGAAGTCTAGTGTAAGATAAACCAACTTAAGTTCGAGTGAAAGAACTTTGGGAAAAGACTCCAAGAGCCAAGGATAACTCTTGTTCAAGACTGCCACCGACTGCTGCTACGATACGGAAACTGCCAGGAAAACCGCCAAGTTAAGGAAATCGACCGCTACGGATATTCAAGACCGACCGCCGCCAAGAGACCGGAATTCTGAGAACAAGATAACGAAGTTTGAGTTAAAGAATTACTCTTGCCACCGCCAAGTTAAGAAACCCGTCCTCGAGATTCAAGTAAACTGCCGAGAAACCGCCAGAAAACCGACCGCCATTCAAGTTTCAAGACCGCCGCCAGTTAAGGAAACCACTGGAAACCATCACCGAGATCCCGCATTCAGACTGACTGCCCGTTAACCGCCATTCAGATCCCGCATTCAGACAAGACCCCCCGCGCATTCGCATTCCTGAGACTCGAGAACAAGACCCAGCCAAGGAACCCAAGTATACTTAGCTTAAAAGCCAGCACAGCCGTCACCCGCCAGCCAGCTCGAGCAGCCACCATTCAACGTCGTCAAGTTAACAAGTCAGACGGATGAGCGAGCCGTCGACCTCCGTTTTCTTTACCCGTGCTGTGCCACGAACCACCGAATTCACCGACCATCATGCATATTCGAGCCTCATGTACCCAAGTAATCGCCACTAGGAAAGTCCATCTATTATACTACTAAACAACTGAGCCATGAGCCATCAACCCTTCGCCATCATCAACCATTGACTGCCGACTTGCCGACATTTCGAACGACCCGTCATGTGACCACCGACCCATATTCACCCTTTATTTCGACATACATATTGACCATGCTTCATCAAGTGGCAACATTGAGCCGTGCTTGAAGCTTATAGTTATACAAAACGCACGCCACATTTTGGGGGCTCAACTGGGAATAGTTTTCTAAAGACTTGACCTTTTGGCTCAAGAACCCAGTAGCCATCTACATTGGAGACTCCAGGAGAACCTAGCAGCCAGCAACAAGTTCAGAGACAGCCCTCTTCAGTGGAAAAGAAGGCCCACACCATTGTCAGAATAGCAGCCAGATCTCTTTTCAAAAACAGCAGCCAGAAGACCAAATCTGAGGACAAAAGTGACCCAGACTACGGCTTGACCTCAAGGGAGAGAAGACAACTCAGAGGACAACCAGAACCTCTTCAGCTTCAAGACCTAGAAGATGACCCCCCTGAGGAGTATCAGACCCGAATTTACAGGAAAAACTCTGACCAGAGCGACTACATCACTACAGTTGTCAATCGAGCCACTCCTTTAGACCGAGTTTACTTAGAGACATCTGAAGGAGAAGAGGACTATCATCCATACAATCTACAAGATGAATTCAACCTATACCATCATACCGATAGCAACCCAGACCTCCAGCAAGGCGAACCAGACTCCCTTACTTCACAGCCGCAAGGGGCAGACGAATCCATCATCAATTATATCAGTCCACTTGCACCACCAGTTGTCCGAGCTTCAGTACCCTGGTCCCTTACCCCCTGCTACTATTTACAAGAGATAAGGAATGACGCTTCTCTCAGAGCCTCAGCATTTGATAGCCACTACCAGTCACTCAGGAGATCACCACCTTCAAGAACCTATACCCTGGCCTTATTCAGCAGACCCAGCTCCCCTACACCATCAAGACACCGCCCTCTGCCTGTACCCCCTGTACATCGAACACCTTCCCCTCCCCCACAAGGACCACTAAGGAATGCTACCCCTGAACCAGCATCAGACAGTGAGAACAGTGAAGATGAGCCAGATATGAGTTACCTTCAGAAGTTCTATGGTGCAGATGATGAAGATATCGAGGAGTTCATTGGAGAAATTGAAGTATAAGCAGCTGCCAAGTGATGGGATGCAGAAAGAAAACTCAGTATTGTGGAGTCACTTTTGAGGGGCCCAGCCCTCCAAAGATACAATCAAGCCAAACAGAATGGAGGAGAAATCTTCAGGGCGGAACACCTTGCTCACCTAATGGCAAATGGACATCATGCGCAAAGATACACCATCCACAAGGACTGGCTTCATGTCTAGTTCAATGGACTTGAATGCCAACAGGAGGCACAAGAAGCTCTGACCTACATGACCCAAGCTGTCAATGAAACCCTGAAGAGTTTCTACCATTGGATCCAAGCGCAAATGATCAAGGCAAACCTCCAGCCTGCAGTTCAACTGGTATTGGCATCCACCACCTTCCTCAATGGCCTATACCCGGAACTCAGAAGGCAAGTCATTAGGATGGGTTATCGGAGTATTGAGCAGCAAGTTGCTGGAGTGCAAGGATGTTGGGAAGCAGACTACAGACCAGCCCAGCAAGACCACCGCGAGCCAGCCAGAGCTGAACCTCCAAGATCTCGAGGATCTACCACAGCAGAGCAAGAGAATGCTTTCCTCAGGGCCTGGCTAGCCAATCTCGAGAGCAGATCCCCACCCTCGACCCAAGTCCAATTCAGTCAACCACAACAGCAGCCGCCAAGAACACAAGAAGACCCAATGACCATCCTCATGAAACAAATGAAGAACCTAGCCATCGCGGTGACATATCTGAAGAATCAAGGAGGAAGACAACAAGATTACTGCCATGACAATAGGCCAGACTATCGACAACAAGACAACAAAAGCTCCTCTCAGGCACCACCAGCTGCAACTGTAGGCTCAGCTTCTACCGGTCCCCATGTCCCCACTTGTTTCTACTGTGGAAATCAAGGTCACATCCAGAGGCACTGCCCAAGGAAGCAAGCTACTCAGACCAATGACAGAAATGTCAACCTCATTCAGATGGATGGAGAGACATGAGAGATGGAAGAAGAAGCAGTCTGGCTTCACTGACAAGATGATACCCATCCATACTATGAAGCCTTCCCATCCAAGGTAACTTGGGACACCGCCCTCGCACAGACCAGAGGACGAGGAAGACCACCCAGGATCCCACCCCCACCACTGCCAGTAACAGTATCTACAGGCAAGCACCCAAGACATGTCCATTCCTCCTCAGACACCCCACCGGAAAATGATAAGCAAGTCAGAAGAGATACCTCTGAGCCTGAAGCTGGACCATTAAGAGCATCAAGGACTACTTCCCTGCCCAACCTTGAAGAAGATGAGCGCATGAGTGTGGAGTCCTCAGCAGATAAGATGCCCATCAGGAATGAGAGACCTCGCCCTCAAGGAACCAAACATCGAAGGAGCAGCAAACCTCATGCAGCAGCCTCACTTTGGGACCAGATCCGTCAACAGAACGCAGGCCTCACCGTCAAGCAAGTTCTCAAGAATGCCCCAGAAGTTAGGCGAAAATTCCTGAAGGAAGCCAAGAAAGATACCAAGAGACTTCCTGTCCAAGGACCACACACACAAGAACCCAGCACTATTCACGCAGTGCATGAAAGCCAACGACATAATCATCAATCCACCAGACTTGCGAGTGGAAAAGTGCATGGAGAAAATGCCTGAATTCTCATCGACACCAGAGCAGCAGTTTGCATCATCACTCAAAGGATACTAGAGAGAATCGGTTGGGGAATTGATGAAGGAACCAAAGCAAGAGTCATCATGGCAGATGGATCAGCATCTACCCCCCTTGGACTTGTACGAGACATCCCCATTCAAGTTGGAAAGGCCTGCCTCAATGTACCTCAAGCTGTTGTAACTCCCACGACCTCCTATGACCTGATCTTGGGAACAGATTGGATGCACCGAGTCAGAGCCAACGTGGACATCAGAAAACAGCTCCTAGTCTTTACCATCCATGGACAAAAGCACAAGGTTCCCATCGAGTCAAGAGCATCATCAAGAAAAGCAAGTTCAGCCCCCGAGACAGAATGGCATGGACATGGCAATACACCCACCACAACCACAGATGAAGATGAAAGTGAAGCAAATTTCCTGCAAGAGTTGGGAAGCGACTTCGACGCCCCTAGAGATCAAGATAGTGGACTAGAAGAGCCCTTTGTTAGAGTCATTGACATTGAGGGTCTACAATCAAGGATCGATGGAAGCAATAACGAAAGAGCAGCACGCGAGTTTGCAGGGCCATCCACACAGCCACCACCCCCATTGGTAGAGAATTGAATCATGCGAGCCTTCCGCCTAGGCAAATGTGAGCATTTCAACCACTTCTACTCACCAAGAGATGATTGCAGCGACTGCCAAATCCTGGACATCAAGAAGGTTCCAATGCCAGTAACCAAAGATAGAGATGAATGGAGGCGAGTACCAATTCCTATCCGAGCAACTCCAAAGACCTTCAAGAAGACCTACCAAGAGCAACAAAAGGTTCTTTCCTGACAACCTGTGGAGACCCTCACAATCGAAAAGGATAGCAACAGTTCTTATACCATTACCCGAGCTCTACAGATTACTCTGCCCACCTATGACAAGTACTGGAAGAGGTACCCCACCTGTAAGGAAGTTAAGGAGTGAAACGAAGGCTTTGTTAAGAAGGGACACTGTGATTGTGGAAAGACCTTCACCTGCTACTGGTACGAACATCGAAGTATTCACCTCAGCGAAGATGTCTACAGAAGTCGAGTCAAGAGAAAGGATCCCACCCTATAAGAACCTCAAATTCGTTGGGCCTGCCGGAAGTGCAAGAAGATTGACCACAAAGGAGACTGTGAAGCCAAAAGCAAGACCACTATTTGGGACCTATCTCTGGAAGTTCTCGCTATCATCCACTGGTACTGCCGCCCACACCAAGGAAAAGAAGGAGTCAACCTCGCCTTCACCCTCATGGAAACCCTGGACCCCCTCGGAAAGACTGGGTTCAACTATATAAGAAACCCGAAGACAGGAGCACACTGGCCTTTCTTCAAGCCAGAACGAATGGAGTTCTCACCCACAATTGCAGCCACTGGAGTACCTTTCCTCAAGACCCAACCAGTTATCCAAGTCAAGCTACTCTCACCATGGGCCCAGCCCCCTATTGCACAAACAGAAGGATCAGTTGGATATGACCTCTGCCTTCCCTATCAAGGTAATCCGACCCAGGAGTACCAGGACCTTTGACCTCCAAATTGCACTCGCCATACCACTAGAACTCTATGGTCAACTGGCATCAAGATCATCTTTGGCAGCTAAAGGAATTACTGTGGAAGGAGGAGTCATTGACCAAGACTACTGAGGCCCCCTCAAGGTTATCATCTGCAACAATAGAAGGACCCATCAAAACTTCAGCCCTCTGCAAGCTATTTGTCAGATACTCTTCATCAAGACTTCACAACCCACCATCCAAGAGGTAAAGCAGCTGGACAGTACTGAGAGAGGACAAGGAGGATTCGGAAGCACAAACAGAGACCATCCGGTACCACCTATCGAGGTTCATGTAGCAAGAGTTGCCCAGTTCAGGCAAATGAGGCCCCACATCTGCCGCCCCATCCGAGCAAGAGAGGAAATCATCCTGCAGCCATATCAGCAATGAGGCCTTGACGTGCACCTCCCAGTGGAAGCCAACAATCTGATTTTTGAACCGTCGATGGAGTTTCGAGAGAAGTATCACCTGCTCCTGGCCGAGGAATGAATTCATGACCAGATGTCGCCAATCCACATCCCTATCAGAAACATGGGCTTCGAGGTGATCACCATCTCCAAAGGAACAATACTGGGATATTTCGAACCACTGATAGACACCTACGAAGAAAAAGTCTATGAGTTTTTGGGAAACAGCAAGCCCTCTCCAGTGAGACTGACGGTACCAGGGAGGAAGACTCAGCGAGCACAGCAATCAAAGCTGTTGACATTGAGGCAACTCTAACCAAGGAACAACAACAGCAGATACAGGAGTTGATAGAAGAGTACAAGGATATATTTACTACCACATACAATAACTTCCCACCATACCAATATGGAGAGCACCCTATACATACCGAAGATGCAAAACCAATCCGACAACACCCCTACTGAACACCACACCACTTGATCGAATTCGAACAATAACACATAGATGAAATGCTACAAAATGGAGTTATCAGACCCTCATCAAGCCCCTGGGCTTCACCAGCAATTATCATGCCAAAGAAAGGAGGATAGAGACTAGTCGTGGACTTCAGAAAACTCAACAAAGTCACTATGGAAGATGCCTACCCCCTGCCAAGAATTGATGACCTCCTCAATGCCCTCGGAAAAGCCAAGTATATGACCACCACCGACCAGTTCCAAGGATTCCAAGTAATCCCCATTGCCCAGGAAGATATCTGCAAAATGGCCTTCATCACCAGATGAGGACAGTATGAATACCTTCGAATGCCATTTGGACTCTGCAATGCCCCAGCCTCATTCCAACAAATGATGAACTATGTCTACCAGGACCTCATCGGGAGAAATGTGCTAGTCTATATAGATGATGTAATCATCTACTCCGAGACATTCAAGCAGCATTTGCAAGACCTCCGCAAAGTATTCAATACCATCTGAAGCTCAGGACTCAGACTCAATGCCAAGAAGTGCTTCTTTGGAAAACACCAAGTCGAATATCTGGGATATGTTGTCTCAGCCCAAGGCACGCACGCTGACCCCTGCAAGGTGGAGAAAGTCAAGAACTACCTGACCCCCACCTCACCCAAGGAGACCCTGTCCTTCCTCATGTTAGCATCCTACTACTAGCGATTTATCCCAAGATTCTCAGACAAGGCAGCACCTCTCCGAGACATCTCCAAGAAGGACCAGCCATTCTACTAGAAGGAAGACCAGCAAAAGTCTTTTGATCTACTCAAGAAGGCCCTCACCGAAGCCTCAGTTCTGGTGCAACCAGATTTCAACAAACCCTTCATCTTGGCAACCGATGCCTCAGCCCTAGGACTTGGATCAATCCTGTCACAGCAAGATGACCACAAGAGAGAGCATGTTATCGAATATGCTAGCAAGGCCACAAATGAATTACAGGCAAACTACGGAGCCACCAAGTTGGAATGCCTAGCAGTAGTATGGGCAGTAGACCACTTCCGCCACTATCTCTTGGGAAAGAGATTTGCCCTTATTACAGACCATCAAGCCCTACAATAGTTGTTCAAGAAACCAGAGCCCTCAGGAATCTTTGCAAGATGGATCATGTCCTTACAAGAATACCAGTTCACCATCATCTATAAGAAAGGCACCAAGAATTCCAATGTCGATACTCTGTCAAGAATCCCCCGAACTCAACAAGAAGGGAAGGAGCCCCTATGAGAGAAGGCTGCTTCCCGCTCATCCAAATGAACCAAGATCTATGCCTCACCCTCATCTGGAGCCTGCACCATAGGAGCTTCAAGAAAGAAATACAGCCTGCCCACAAGCTGTTCATCCAAAGGAACCTCAAGAAATTTCAAGAAGGCGACAGCGAACTTTGGAGAGTAGAAGGAGATTGATACACCTGAGTCCCAAGAGAAGACAAAGTACCAAAAATCCTGACAACAAATCATGACCAGAATGCACATCGAAGAATTGGTGCCACTATTGCAAGAATCAAGAAGCGATACTGGTGGCCCAAGATGAGGAAACAAATTTCAGCATATATTCAACAATGCGATATCTGCCAAAGATATCGACAGAAACCCACCGATCAAGCACCATTAATGCCAATTGTAGCACCAGCTGGAGCCTTTCAAAGACTGGGAATAGACATCATCGGACCCCTGTCAGTAACTAGCTGAGGAAGACATTACATTCTCACCATCGAAGACCACCTGACAAAATGGCCAGAAGCCTTTACCATCGAAACCGCCGATGCCCAGACAATCATCGGAATCCTATATGATGAAGTCTTCAGCCGCCATAGTGCCCCCAAAGAAATTATCACAGACCAAGGCCGCGAGTTTGTCAACAAAGCCATGAAGACCTTTGCAAGCAGCTTCAAGATTAAGCTATGACCAACAACAGCTTACCACCCCCAGGCGAATGGACTCACGGAACACATGAACCAGACCATCAAGCGAGGTCTCAGCAGGACCGGAGATCAACTGAACTGGGACATCTATCTGCCAGCCATTTTATTCAGCATCCGCACCTCCAAGGCAGCCACTACTCAACAGACCCCTTTCTATCTAGTGTATGGCCAAGAAGCACAAGATCCTGCCGAACCAGTCCAACCAGATTTAACAAGACGAGTCACAGAAGAGATCACCCAGTTACACGAGGTATGCCAACAAGCACGAGGATTTATCGCCAAAGCACAAGAACAACAAAAGAAGTACTATGACTGCAAAGCCGATTTGGACCCCCTGCTTATGGGACAACAAGTTCTGATATACCGTACCATCATAGAAGGAAACTGGAGTGCCAAGCTCGAGCCGAAATGGGAAGGACCATATCTCATTCACCAAGTCTTCACGAATCACACCTACCAACTCAAGACCATGGATGGAGTTTTGCTCAAGACCAAGATACATTGCAACTGCATCAGGCTCTACTATCCGAGGGAGACAAAACACATTGACCAATCCCTGTATTGACTTCCTTGAATTGTCGATGACATATGGCAATAACCAGTGCCTTAAGCATCGGAAGTTTACTTTGGGACCCCGGAACCAGCAGAACATTTAGTGGACCGAAGAACACCGAAATGAAGCCACTAGCTGGGTTCGAACCCCTCCTGGATGGTTAGTCCAGTAACAGGCCCTCTGCCCTATACGAGGATAGCCAGTCCCCGCCAATGCGCCAACAACCTGTTCTTTGGAGAAATCAAGATACCGCAATCTCTGTACAACCCACCGCTGAGGACGGCTCTAATTTTGCAAGGGGCAGATGTGACGTCCACAATCGATCATGTCCGAATTTGGAGCACCCTGTGACTGCTAGGATCAGACGACATTATGGCGTGACAACCCATGGCCCGCCAAAACTGTCAAGTGATCGCACCAAAAGAGACAAGATGATCTGAGCCGAAATGAAGACCACATTATTTAAAGGATCCAGCCCCAGCCTCAAGAACCGCCACCAAAGAACAAGTACTCTACACACAATGCCTCCTACCCACCATTTCAACCAGACCTCTCGCCGCTCTACCCCTTTGCCAAGTCTCAAGACCATTGTCTTCGATGCCATCAAGCAGGCTATCTGGCACCCAGATACCATGGACCATCTGAATTTCTATACCGAAGACCTTGGACACTTTATTAACTACTGGTACATCATGACCCAGCAGCTCAAGGATACAACTGACCGGATGACTCTCTGGCACGACTACGAGATTGGCCACCACCTCTGCAATGAGACCCAAGAAAAGGACCGAGAAGACCTTGCCACCGAATTGTTAACTACTGGCCGGCTTATCAAGAGAGCCCTCCGCATCCACCAAATCTTCCGCCATGTTCCCTGGGCCATTGCGCACTTACAAGGAGTAACTGCTAGGAATATTGTCTGCCTCACCACTGAAGAAGCCAACTGGGTCGAATCCGAAGTAGCTGATTACATTGGAAGCAACCGCATCACAGTGGGAAGCCAACAAACCGAACCCACTTTGCCAGGTTTCTATACTACCCCCCTCCGAGACAACCACCAAGGCCACCTCATGAGCCTCATGGAGATATTCGAAGGACTGCCCATTACTATAGAAGTACCTGCTGGAGCAACACCTGCTACCCACCACCCTGTTAACCTCAATTCACACCACATCATTTGGGAGCCGGATCAAGAAGAGGCTCAAGAAGTCCCCATCTTTGAAGAGAAGGAAGTTGAAGAACTCCAAGACCCCACTCTCAAAGCAGCCCCATCTGACATAGAAACCGACGAGTCCTCTGAGGAAGAAGAAGAGCAGCAAAGAGTTTACCAATCCTCTGTCCACATCCAAGCTGTTCAAGGGTTGGAGAATGTTGTTGAAGATGATTGGCCACTATTCTATCCCCTCACCTCTTGGCCAGCACTTCCCCCTTTCGAAGAGCAGAATGACGAAGTCACAATCCAACAAGATGATTTGTTTGCCACTGACGAAGGGCACTATACCTTTTAAAGTACAGATCTGCGCTTACAAATATCCTCCCCCACACAAGTGTATTATAGTTTAACCCCCCATGACAGATAGTCGCCCCCAAACATTTCTTGTCAGCGGCACAAGACCCTAACCCTCATGACATAAATCGCCGAAGTCCTCGCCGCCGGCAAGCCAATAGTTTAACCACCAAAGCCCTTGCTGCTGGCAAGCCAATCGCACAGCAAGTAACCCATCGCCACTGATAATGTAAGAACAGTAAGCTCCTCGCCGCTGGCAAACCAATGGCACACCTGTACTTCAGTGTAATCAACCTTTGCTGCCGGCAAGCCAATAGCGCATCTGCATTCAGCATGACATCCGTATCCTTATCCAGCAAATCCCCCTCACCACCGGCAAGCCAATAACATAGCAATGTTCGCCACAACGTAGTATACCTTAGCCACGCCCATAGCTAGCAAACTTGTATAAATAACCCGTATTCTTAGAGTGAATAAACCTCAGTCAATTGGCTTTTATCTGAACGACAAAAAGTCTAGTGTAAGATAAACCAACTTAAGTTCGAGTGAAAGAACTTTGGGAAAAGACTCCAAGAGCCAAGGATAACTCTTGTTCAAGACCACCACCGAGCGCCGCTACGATATGGAAACCACCAGGAAAACCACCAAGTTAAGGAAATCGACTGCTATGGATATTCAAGACCGACCGCCGCCAAGAGACCGGAATTCTGAGAACAAGATAACGAAGTTTGAGTTAAAGAATTACTCTTGCCACTGCCAAGTTAAGGAACCCATCCTCGAGATTCAAGTAAACCGCCGAGAAACCACCAGGAAACTGACTGCCATTCAAGTTTCAAGACCGCCACCAGTTAAGGAAACTGCTGGAAACCGTCACCGAGATCCCACATTCGGACTGACCGCCCATTAACTGCCATTCAGATCCCGTATTCAGACAAGACCCCCCGCGCATTCGCATTCCTGAGACTCGAGAACAAGACCCAGCCAAGGAACCCAAGTATACTTAGCTTAAAAGCCAGCACAGCCATCACCCGCCAGCCAGCTTGAGCAGCTGCCATTCAACATCGTCAAGTTAATAAGTCAGACGGACAAGCGAGCCGTCAACCTCCGTTTTCTTTACCCGTGCTGCGCCATGAACCGCCGAATTCACCAACCGTCACGCATATTCGAGCCTCACGTACCCAAGTAATCACCACTAGGAAAGTCCATCTATTATACCACTAAACAACCGAGCCACAAGCCATCAATCCTTCGCCATCATCAACCATTGACTGCCGACTTTGCCGACATTTCGAATGACCCATCACGTGACCACCGACCCGTATTCACCCTTTATTTCGACATACATATCGACCGCGCTTCATCAAGTGGTAACATTGAGCCGTGCTTGAAGCTTATAGTTATACAAAATGCATGCCACAATATATATTGTATGTTTGTTTATCCTCACTCAATCATGCTTGCTTATTATGACTGTTATGTTCTTCCAATTTATCTATTATCTTTTTGACACTCTATATATTTCTTTGTCCATCTGTATCAGCATCTGAATATACTGCAACAAATTGATCCATATTACTTTGATGACTAACATATTCTTTGTACAGGTACTATAATTTAAAGATAATATAAAGAATTTGAGAAATTAGCACAATTTGACATTTTGTCTACTAAAATATGTGGTTTACTAATAATTTCTACTGATTTCTGCCCATTTTAAATAAATTGATCCTTATCTTATATTTAGAAACTGTATTTTTAAAAATATGCCAATTAGCTGTATTGCAGTATAGATCTGTAAGCTGCTTAATTATTCCATTCTTCCATTGATGAACAGCCTCCACAATATTCTTCACTCGAGGAATAATAGCAAAGAGTGGGTGTACTTGAGATGATCTGCATTGCTATCGATAATGGCTCAGCTATTTTGATGGATTCAAGCATGTCTGCTTATAAAGAAGTGTTTCTGAAAGGTCTCCAGACCTTATGGCAGCAATTGTTACATGCACAATCCTCAAAAGACTTCTCAGATGCAGTTTGGTTTGCATAACTAAGTGCTTCATCATATCTATGATCGATTCTCAAAAACTCCAGATCCTTGCAAACAGTGATAGGATCTTGAACATTTATCACTAAACCACCATCCCCAAGTCTAAGAAACTTATACAACTGCTCCTGCAACTTATCTTTTTTCATATTTTCAGACAGCTTTGCTTCTTTAGGTAATTTGCTATTTATTTGTTTAAGAAAACCTTTCAAAATACTCACATGTAGATAACTAAGGAGGACATCAACAGGAATGTTGTACTTGTCCGCAAGAGAAGTTGGTGATAAGCTGGCAGCAACTTAGGTAGACAAGGATGAGGTGGCAACAACTTGGATAGACAAAGATAAGAAAGAGCTGGCAACAGCTTGAGATGATAAAGACAGGCCAGCAACAGCTTCAGATGATGAAGATGGATGAGCAATGGCTTGGCTGGACAAGGAGGTAACAGTAAGGGT
The DNA here is from genome assembly GCA_003951145.1 of Jimgerdemannia lactiflua. Taxonomy (NCBI): domain Eukaryota; kingdom Fungi; phylum Mucoromycota; class Endogonomycetes; order Endogonales; family Endogonaceae; genus Jimgerdemannia; species Jimgerdemannia lactiflua. Next base: position 12,934 of record RQIL01003076.1, read on the forward strand.
ATGGTTGTGCCAACTGGCAATAGCAGTAGCTGATGTGGGTGTAGGAGTATTAGGAGCAAGTAAGGCAGATGAAGTAGAAGAAGAAGACAACATTGTATAAAAAACTCAGTTACGCGAATTCGCATATATATAGGCCATAGAAAATATGGTTGTCAAGGAGATTAGGGCCTCACTGATTCTCAAAAAAGGCCTTGATCTGGGTCTAGTTAGTCACAATAGACCCTGTATCTCAAGGTACTCACATGAATTTCAATTTTTTTTTTTTACAGCCAAATCAGTGTACCTTAGT
>RQIL01003087.1:0-13218 GCA_003951145.1 Jimgerdemannia lactiflua
CCCCAGCACCCTCCCCCTACCCCACTCCTTTATTCACCTGCCCACCCACCCCCACCCTCTCAAACACTATCTCATTGTCTTCCATCCTAACTCTACCTCCACTCTTGCTGCAGATCATCTTCACCAACTCCTTGTGATGTCTTTCTCCATTACCCCATCTCCTCTGCCAACCTGCTAGTGTATCTTTCAGCAGCCACTGCCATCTTGCCAACTTCTCACCAGAGGTCATCACTTTCCCTTCTTCAAACACTACTAACTAGTGCCCTGCCATTCCTACCCACACTGCAAGAACCCACCCCACTGTGATCCACTCATTTCCCACTACCCCTACTATTCTCTCCTGAAGTATATCCCATTGCCCCCTCTCAGCCCTTCTATATTTACCTCCCAGATACTTCCCCACTTCACACCAGAAATCTGACAACCCCTCACACTCCCCTAGCTAATGCTCCAGAGTTTGTACCACCCCTCCCACCTGCCCCACCCCCTTACACTCCTCACACTCAAACTCTCCTCCCACCACTAAATGACCTGATTAATAGTTCAACATGACATTCCATCTCAATACTCTCTACCATACTACCCAGAACTTTGGAGGGATCCACTTCTTCACCTCAGCCCCCCATGTCCAGAGTCCCGACCAGTCCCATTCTTCTCCAATCCCTACTCTTTGCCACCCCTCTAGCCAGAGATCATTGCCGAGACCACATTGACTCTCCAACCCAGCACCTAGATCAAAGTCAATCACTGGGGTCCCCCCCAGCAACAGCCTATGCCACTGCCACATCCTTGGGTCCCAGTGTTCCTCCTCTATATTGCCTTCCCATCTAATGCTGATCTGGTGTGCTCCTTCTATCACTCCCCACCAGAATCTGTGGTAGTGCAGCCTTTTACTACCACCACAGTTGACTACTGTCAGCAGGTCTTCAGAAGATCCCCTAGGGGCATATCATGCCTCCCACACCTTTTGCATTAGGGGTACCCACCCCCCCCCTTTCAGTACTGCTGCTCTCTTGAGCCACCAGCCCCGCAGGCAATATAATTTCCTTGAGAAGTCTACCAAGCCAAGGTCACTATGGTTCACTGGTAGAGCAAGCACATCCCAGCTGATTTGACTTCTTTTGCCTACCCAGATCCATTCCTTTGCCAACTTTAGCAACCTCTTCACCACCTACACCAGAAAGTTCAGATGATATGCTAGGTACTATAACTTCAGCATCCAATAAATATTCAGAATCATTACTCTTCCAGCCAGCAAGATATAGCATCCCCCCCAGCTTCTGAGAGCATCTCCCCATATTCGTACTCTTCCCTCCCACCAGACTTTTGGCAGCACTGATCTATAAACTGAGAGGAAGATTCCCAAGTACCAAACTGCATCTCCTGCTGGCACCACCAATCCAATGATATCTCCTCCAACCAGACCATTCCTAAGCACCATAGTCTCACACTTATGCCAGTTCAGCTTCTGGTCGGAGCAACTTTCATACTAGCTGACTGCCTCCTTGAGCTCTCCCACATCCTCTACAGAGCCCAGGCCCACTACCATGTCATCCCACCTTCCAGTTCACCCCTAACACAGTTAATCCATCAATCTTCTGCCTGATCCTGTCCAACAGTAGCTCCAGAGAGAGAGCATACAGAATTGGGGACAGTAGATCCCCTTGTGGCACTCCTGTCCCCAGCATAAATGGGACTCCCTGATGTCCATTTACCATAATAGCTGCCTTGCTCCCTTCTAGCATTTAAATAATAGCCTGGCCCAGTCTCTCTGAGATCCCAACTCTTGTTAAGATCTTGCCCAGCCATATTTAGTGCACCCTATAATATGCCTTCTCCTGATCCAAGAAAACAAGTTGACCATCCACCCCTGCAGCCCTTGCTCCTTCTATGATCCCATGTACCCAGGCTATACTATCTCTAATCAGCTATCCTCTAACAAAGCCACATTGTTCACTCCCTAGAACCTATTGTACCACTACTTGTAGACATGCCACCAGTACCTTCATTATTAACTTCCTTTCCATATCCAAAAGCATGATTGGCCTCCAATTCTTCCAGTCTTCCCTCTGACCCTTATTCTTATATAATAGTACCACCAGCCCCAGCTCTTGTCCTCCTAGCCATTTTTCAGAGTTTATTACCAATTCACACATCTCCCTCATCTCCTTGAGGACTCCATCAATCTCAACCATCCTCTTCCAAAAGTCCCATAGCAGACCATCCTCCCCTGGTACTGTCTCACTCTTCATTGCTGACAGGACTCCCATGATCTCCTCCTTCTTGATGGCATGGGTCAGACTCTCCATCTCCTCCACCACTGGGGGGGACCATTCCTCCAGATATCTCTCAATAGTGATCTCATTCTCTCCCCCCTCCTCCTCACTCTACAGGCTACCCCATCAGCTCTGGAGTGTTCCCAATATATCCTATAGGCCAGTTCTCATTTCTCCTTCCTCCTCAATGATCCTCTCCCATCTCTGTCGCACTTTGCATATCCAGAGCAGCCTGGTTAAGTACTTCATGAGCCTCTTCCCTTCCTCCAGCCCCTGCCATCTCAATCTTGCCACTATTCTTTGAATCTGTAGCTCCTTCTCCTCTCTTGCTGTAATCATCAGCTTATCAATTTCCATCCTTGTCCTTTCTATCTGCTACTCCTCCTCCTCCTCCACATCATTTGTCAAGGACCCCTGTGATTCCAGCAATAAGCCTTCCAACCTATGTGAGATTTCCACTCTCTGATTTCGTCTAGCCTTCCCTTTTGACTTCCCCACCTCCCCCCAGAAAACCTGTGTAGCTGACTTTAACTTTAGCCATCTGTCACCCACCTCAAGTCCTTCTCTTTTCCATCTACTAATGTTCCCCACCACCTCCTTTTCCCATCATTCCCACACCCCTTTGTCCTTCAAGAGGGCACAGTTAAGATGCCAATGTCCAGACCTATCTCCACTTCCTCCAAACAACCCTTGCCCCACTACCCCCCAGTGATCTGACCAGGGGCACTACACCACTTCCAACTCCTTCCAGACATCCTCTCTCCAGCAATCCACTTTCAAAATCCAATTAATCCGTGTCCCCAGACCATGTACCCAGTGAGTGAAGACTGCTCTCTTTCCCCACTTCAATCTTCCAGTATCTCCCAATGCACTCAGATGCTCCACTTCCTACCATCTATCCAGCCCACCACTCCTGCCAGCTCCACCTCACCTGCCATCAGACCGGTCCACTGTCACATCTCTAATCATATTGAAGTCACCTTCAAGAATGTCAATCCCAGTCTCCACCAGAGCCCCAACATCTAATAGCTCCTCTATCCAATCTATTTGCAATCTCCTCTCAGTAGAATAATAGCAAGACCCAACTACTACTGGCCCCCAACCTGGTCTAACCCAAGTTCTCTATAGAAATCTATCTCCCCCATCCCCAATGTTCTTCAACTCCCCTTTTCTCTTTTGTATCAGAATTCCCACTTTCCTTCACTATTCTGCCATCTCTTCCTATTCTCTTGTCCAGTGCAATCTATCCTCATCATCCTCACACCACACATTCTGCAGTAAAAAACATCTGCTTCTAATTCCTTAAGCCATTTGAAAATGTTTCTTCACCTCCCTGCCCCTCATAGTCCATTGACATTGAGTGAAAACACATTAGTTATACTGTTCATTTTGAAGGTATTTAAGTTGCAGCCCCACTCTAAATCTCCATATCCTGATCCATCCTAGATAAGTCCAGCTCCCTCTTAGCCTCCAACTCAACTTTCTTCTTTTTCTTAGCTTTCATTTCTACCAGCATCTCCTGAACTTCCACTGTGTCCTTGTCTTCCATCATTGAGCAATAGTCCTCACAAGTTGTCTCCCACATTCCAGATCCATTCCAAGTATTCCATGCATCAACCACTGTCCTATATGCCACTACCTTCAACTCTGCTTCCTGAGTGACATCTACCTCATATCTCTCATCCTCTAGCAAAACTGCCAAGTGCACCATTGCCAACTTCCCCACCACTCCAACCCTGTATAAGATATCTGACCAGGCCTTGTTATTCAGGAGTTGGAAGTCAACATCCCCCAAGTCTTCATCTGCCAGCTCTGTCATCATCCTGCACAGCCATGGCCCCTCCTCCACATGCTCTCCTCCAGGAGTAACTGCCCTTTCCCTCACCAGCTTCACCCCACTCTGGCTGGTGCTGGCTGATTCATCCCACTCCTCATCAGATGCATCCACCAAGTCTTCCCCAGCTACTCCAACTACCCTTCCTCTCAATGTGGTATCTGGTACTCCAAACATTACACTCTTTGACCCTTTCATCACAATATCATCCTCCTCTGTCTGGGCCTCTCCTGCTACCACTGGTCTCACATTTTCCTTATCCTTGTCAGCATCTCCTTCAGGCATCCAATCATTAAAGAAATCTCCTCCTCTCTGTTCAATCTGACCCACTGGGGGGCATGCTTGGAGTGCTGAGAACCTTCTTGCCCCCTCTGTCTGCCTCCCCTTGCTACTCCTTCTCCATCCCCCTCCTTCTTATCACCTTCCTTAAGTTTTGCAAGAAGCTCCTGCTGCTGCTTTCTCCTCTGAGCTCTTTCCCAAATCTCCTTATCAACCTGAATTTTCTTCCCATTCACCTCCACCACCATTGTTGTCTTTTTGTAGGCCCTCCAGGTCTTTTCTCTCCTTTCAACTGCTCCATCCAACTCCCAGAGTGCTGTCAACAAGTCCTCCTCCTCCTCCTCAGTACTCCTGATCCTTGACACCTTGTACTCGAATGGCTCCCACTTTAGAACTCTAGATCAGTCCTCTCCTTTTTCTGTCACCTCCTTCCCAGCTATCCTCAGTCATACCTCTACATCTCCAGTATGGAACATCATCCCCTCCCAAAGCTGAAATCTGATATCCACTACCTCACCATACTCCATCATTACCTTTCTAACTCTGTCCTTTGTCTCCTCTATGAAGACCATAAGAACCCCTTTAACCACTAGATGCACCACTCGTGGGTCCCAGCACAGACACCTCACCATCAGGACCATGACCCCACCAACTCATACTCCTGTAGCTACTGCTGCTACCATATACTCCTCCTTAACAAACCTGACTTCCATATCTTCTAATTCTTTCAGAAACTTTACTGACACCACCTCACTCAACTGCTTGCTCAGGAGTGCCAATACTGCTCTAGCTATCACTGCCAGCCCCCAGAAACTCAAAGTGACTGCAAATTCTGAAATGAATTTCTTGAGTAATGGTGCCACCACCAGCCCCATCACACCATCTGCCAGGTCTCTCTTGTGTGTTACTGTTGATCTCCCAGCTGCCTCCTTGGTTCGATCAGCAGTCATATTTTCTTTTTTTTCCTGATTCCCAGTCCCACCGCTATTTAGCAGTCATGCCACTCTCCCCAGCCCCTCCCTTCACCCCTATACCAGGCCCAGCTCTCTTGCCCCCACTCATCTTCTCCTTTGGTCCTCTAACTTGCTGCCATCCATCTCTATTTCCTCCTGCTCCATTCTTTACTACAGCTACAAAGCTCGCCAGTCCCTTGCCACTCCCCTCTCCTTCAGCTTCTTGCCTACCTTCAGCTCTCCTTCCACTGGTCATCTTCTTGAAAGATCTCATCCCAAGTCCATACCCTTCTTTTCCCTACTGCCACTTGAACACCACACTAGTTTCGGATTCAGTATGCTAACTAGGAGGTTGAATCACTGCTATGTTGATAGTTGGATTCTTTAATAAACTGCTTGAAAGTTGTGGAAAAAGTGTGTGTAACATGAATGGTGTGAGCAGTATCTACTACACCAATCACCTGTGGGGTGGCTGTGCTCCAGGGACATAGGATATTTATTATTGAGTAGGGGGTTGGTCCTCCTGGAACCCCCTGATATAGCCAGGCATTGATATCCTTCTACAGATCAGCTGCCAATTGGCATTCCACAAACATATGCTGTACAGTGTATTGTGCCTACCCTATTCTCTCTTCAATATAATGGGGGCACTCTGAGGAGCTTCCTGGGTGCATATGGTCCACTTGTATATCTGTCATTATATTATATTATAAGATCCTCCACTATGGTAACCAGTGCTTTGGCTGGAGAGTTTTTCAGAGCTGGGCCAGGGCTGGCCATACTTAGTTGGCCTCTTGATTCCAGCCTGGATCCAGAGTTGCCTATTTCAGCAGTCTACTGTATTCTATCTGTCTCTTCTGAAGAAATCTCCTGCCTTCATGAATCATATACTTGCTGACAGGCTCACCAGTACACTTAGCACCTGGGAAGGAGTCAGGGGTCACCAAGGGGTCTGCCTCAGCATCTAGTTGGCACCCCATTAATCCCCAGCTCTCAGCAATATCATGCTACAGCCCCTTATAGCAAACTAATCCCAGTGACATATCTTTCAAGAAAAAGTCCAACCCAATGGACCCTCTTGGCACATAGCACTGCTGCCAGTTCTCTATAGCCAGTCTCTTCTATATAGCCTCCACATTTGTTGTCATTGCATATATTCATCACATCTTTATTGCTCAGATCTGTAGGGCTGGGTCCACCACTGGGAGGTACAGTACCTCCCACCTAATCTGAGGCCACCTTCCCTACCATAGATATGCAGATATAATTTTCTGGAGACTCTTGTAGAATCCCCCAGAAAAGGAGACATGATACCCCATATACCACAATTTGCTGAGTAGTCTAGAGTTCACTACAAGTATTCTTTCTATCAAAAAGAGGTGCTGCTGTTACCAGCTCTTCACTGTTTGGCATAGGTTTTCCAATACACCACTATAGAAAGAGGTAGTGAGAGGGAGTGCCTTCATATAGAAGGTTATACCCAAGTGCTTAAATGTTCCTTCTGCAGAGATGATATTACCAATACCATGTATGTCCTCTATAGTAATACTTTCCAGTCACAGTGTTTCACTCTTGCCATAGTTCAGTTTAGCATTACAAGCCCTTTTATGAAGTCCCAGTGCTTCCACCAATTCCTCCTCATCATTATGTTCTCACATACCAACCACCATATCATCTACAAATGTACTTAGCTTGAAGAGAGATAGGGGGACCCCCCAATCCAGCCACTCTCTGCCAAATACAGCACAATACTGATTCAAGGGCAATGTTATACAGAATTGGAGACATGGGGTCACCCTGAGGGAGGCCCTGTCCAATGGAGAACTCTTCACTGACAAATCCATTAACTATTACTGAGGCTGACAAGTCCTCCAGAGTTGCCCTGATAGCTTTGCATCTACTCTCCTGGAATCCAAACCTTGATAGTACCATCATCAGATATTCTCAGTTTATCTTGTCATATGCCTTCTCCTGGTCAAGAAAGATAAGGGCACCCTTGCCTCCAATCATTTAGTAATGATTGAGGATCTGTGTAATCATCATGGTATTGTACTGAATAAGTCTCCCTTTGATGAATCCTGTTTGACTGGCATGGATGATACTAGCCACTGCCCCCTGCACTCTCCCAGATAGTATTCTTGTAAGAATCTTGCGATCATAATTAAGGAGTGAGATGGGTTGCCAGTTGCAAAGGTCTTTCTCTCTTCTCTTATTCTTATAGATCAATAAGATGTGGGCTATGTGGGAAGATTCAGGCATTGTTCTTCTACCATTGATGACTAGAGTAAGAAGTTTGGCCAGTATAGGGTCTACAATCTTGGAAAATATCTTATAGAACTCCCAGGGCAGCCCATCGCCTCCTGGGGCACTGTTTGCTTTGTCCTTGCTGATAGTCTTCAAGATATCCTCTGCTGTTATCACTCACCCTACCTTGGCCTGCACCTCTGGCTCAACTCTCACACTTACCCCTACCAACAGGGCCTCAGCAGCCTCTGCATCCATCTCTCCAGCACTGTATAATTCAGAATAGAATTGTTGAGCCCTTGCTACTATTGCAGCAGTCTTAGTAGCCATCATTATAACATCTTCCAGTAGTATACTTGTCATACTCTTATGGGCCCTCTTCACACTAAGCTGAGCAAAGTATTGAGTGGACCTCTCACCCTCTTCCATCTATCTTACATGTGCTCTGACCCAGAGCCCTTCTATATATTCATTCTTCTGTACATGGAGCTCAGCTACCAGTGTCTGTCTTTCTTTGACATCACTCTTGTGGATCACTCCTTCTCTTGCAATCCTGGCAGACAGCTCCTGCAACCTATGTTCCAGGCATCTAAAGTATCTCCTCTGGGAGTGTCATTCAAATTCACCCTCCTCCACAAAGAAGGCCTGTGCCCAAGACTTGAACTACTACCATTCCTTCATTGGCTCCTCTTACCTGGCTGAGTGCTCCTCACATTGATCACAGAACTGCTGAACTATTGCCTCTCTTTTCAGCAATGCCACATTGAGCTACCAGTATCCACTGCCCATCTCCTTATTCTGTGGCTGGTGGATGCACCCTTATATCCCTTCATAGTTAGAGTATGGGCAATGCAGAGTAGAGTGGTCAGGTAAAAGGTCTATCCACTCTTCACTGGCATAGATCTGATCAATCCAGGATCCCACCATCCCTCTATTACTAGTAGTTCACTTTGTCATTTCATCAGACCCTTCTGGGGCATACTGTTAGTATATATCCACTAATTGCCTCTTATACATCAATTCCATCCATTTATGCCACTGGTCTGAGGGGGTCCAGTCTCTCTGAGACCTCCAGTCATGCTCATCACTATCTATCATATTGATGTCACCTGCTAGTATCCCTAAGTTCTCAGAAAGAACTACTGCCAGTGTCTCCAGGAAGACTGTTCTATCCTCCCACCTCATTGGTACATATATTGAGGTTACATTATACTTGAAGGCTTCACTTTTCATAACATATTCACTACATACCTGAGAATTGTCTATTTCCAAAGCCTTATCTATATTAATCTCCAGAGACCCCCCCAAAATTGCAGTGTATCATTTCCAAACTCTTGGTAGATTTCATTGTTCCCCATTCAACTTTATTCTCATTATTCATCTATGTGTCTTGAAGAAATATAATATCCATGTACTGATTCTTGAGCCACTTAAAGGTTTTCACCACTTATCCCTATTACCTAGCCCATTGATATTTAGTAATAAATATAGTAGTTGTCCTTTCATTAGGGGGGGGAAGTTTTAAAATAATGTAGATAGCACTGTCTCCTCCACTGCTTGCTGAGATGCTAGGATGCCTTATTTACAAGTCTCCTGCCATGCTGCATACCCCCTTCGGAGTTGAGGAATTTCTTGGCAATACTATAGTAGTATCTATTTATTTGTGCAATTGCCACTAGGAGGCTAGAGCTAACTTGAGCCTGGTATTCATCACCCAAGATTCTGCCCAATTCCACTGCAGCCCAGGTGGGCATCAGCATATCTTGCCACTCAACCTGAGAAGGGGTATCCCCAATGGCAGCCTGTACTATCTCCTCAAAGATATTTACAAAATAGTATTTCTTCCTACTGACTTCCACTCATATCTCAGACCTCACATCAGTCATAGGAATATCAATCTCCTCTTCACTCTCAGAGTCTCTATTCAGTAGTCTCGCCATGTTCTCAGATCTCTGAGAGGCAGAGTTCAGGTCCAACTCGGCCTTCTCTTATTCAGCATATCCAGGCTCTTCTACCAGCACTATCTCATCAGCCTTGCTCAGCAATTCAATATGGGTTTGCCTCTTTGGTAGCTGAGGGGGGGCATGCTGGGATGCCAGCACTCTCTCCTCCACTGCATTGCCCTTCTCTCTCTCAGCCTTCTCAAACTCTATTCTTTTCCTTCTATTGGCCAAGTCCCATTGACACTCCTCTTCCTCCCAACATGCATTCCCCAGCACTTTCTGGATAATTTCCCCTCAAGGTCTTCGCAAGAGCCTTTGGGACTCCTCATCACCTTCTTCATTAGCCCCAGCCCCCTCCTGAGCCTTATACTTTTCCCATACCTCCATCTACTTCTTGACTACTCTGGATCTCCAGACTGGATCTTCCCATGGTTCCTTCAGCCCTAGGGCCTGGGTGGTCAGTGATTCAAGCTTTTTCTCTTTCGTCCCCACTCTCTTCCAAGTGACAGAGCATGGCACTCTTTGAATTGTAATATTGTCAGGCAGCTTGGTGTGATTGTTGGCTTCCAGAAAGACACTATTTACCTTGACCATTGCCTCACAGCTGTCAGCTTGGAGCTTGGTGCCCCCCCATTATGCAAAGTTGATCTATAGTATCTGCCCCACCTTTTTCAGTACCTCGCATACATCAGCCTTTGTAGTCTCCCCATTATAGATTGATATATCTCTTATAGTTACTGGAAGAATAGATTCATCCCTACCAAAGCACCATGTAAGGAGAAGCTTCACCCCTAGGTGCAGCAGTCCCTTGCCAATAGCTACCATGGCAGCACTATCTGTTACAAAAGCCACTTCCATTACTGAATTGTTGGCAACAAAGTTGATGACTTCAGCCTCTAGGAGTTGGGCAAACACCAGTCTTATGGCATCACTGACAGAGAGGTATAGCCCCTTGATGGATACTGTGAAGGCATTTGCTGAGCCAGACTTATGGAAGTATAGGCATACCAGATACTGAGCTAGTTTGAAGACAGGCCCAGGGGCTGCACTCTTTTCTTTTGTCTCTGTTGTTATCATTTTCTTTACCCCTCTGCTAGTGGATTCTTTTGCCCTGGTCTGGCTAGGTTGCTCACCTGTGATCTGGACATATGAGGGCTGGTGGGACTTGCCAGAGACAAGCTGCTAGTGGGTAGTCCCCTGCTTAGTAGCTGGCTTGGCAGTAGCCTTTCCTTTAAGATGCAGGCTGAATTTCAGTTGGGGCTCCTCCTCAAAGTCCTTAAAGGTGCCATCATCTCAGTGCTCCTGAGTGGTCTTGGACCCCTTAGCCCTGGCTGACTCTGGCTGGCCACTAGTGCTGTTAGTTGCTATAGAAATTTCTGAAATGTCAATATCTCTGTGGAAATTTATTGCCCCGGGGGCTAACTGGTGTTGAAAGACTCTCCTGTTGGTACTGGTGCTGTATATGTTAATGGCCCCAGGGGGCAGTATACTGGCAGTGTGTAGTTCTCTTCAGAAGTTTGAAAGTTTTGATGGTCAGTGGCTTAGCTACTTACCCTGAATTTGGTCCAGATAAAAGAGTCTCAGAAGCAAGAGTAGATCCAGAGATATAAGCCCAAGTGGGTTGGGTGATAATAGAGAAAGATATCATGGAGACTATCAGCAAAGGCAAGACACATAGTGCACCTGGAGGTAATGGGCTATCCTGGGAGTTTTATAAGACATTTACCAAGATAATTGCCCCTATGCTGGCCAAACTGCTTACCCTCATCATCCATAGTGAAGAAATATTACCAGTATCATCTTGTATAGCTCACATCTCTCTGATCTATAAAAACAAGAGAAGGGAGGAGGACCTTTATAACTGGTAGCCTATTTCACTTCTCAACTATAAATATAAAATTCTCACAAGAATACTGTCTGGTAGAGTGCAAGGTGCAGTTGTCAGTATCATCCATGCTAGCCAGACTGGGTTTATCAAAGAGAGACTCATCCAGCATAACATAATGATGATCATACAGATCCTTGATCATTACTGGAGAGTTGGGGGGAAAAGTGCTCTCATCTTTCTGGATTAAGAGAAGATATATGACAAGGTGAACTGGGAGTACCTGATGATGACACTATCATAGTTTGGCTTCCAGGAGAGTGCCTGCCAAGCTATCAGAGTGACACTGGAGCACCTATCTGCCTCAATCATGGTGAATGGTTTTGTTAGTGAGGAGTTTCCTAACTAGCAAAGCCTCCTCCAGAGTGATCCCATATTACCAATCCTGTATGATATAGCCCTGAAACTAGTACTGTGCTGTATCTGACAGAGAGTAGCTGGGCTGGGGGTCCCCCTATCTCCATTCAAGCTGAGCACATTTGCAGATGATGTGGTAGTTAGTATGCAAGACTATGAGAATAAGAAGGAGCTTGTGGAGGCACTGGGGCTTTATGAAAGAACATATAATGCAAAGCTGAACTATGGCAAGAGTGAGATACTGCAATTGGTGAGTACTACTGAAGAAGACATATATGGTATAGACAGTATTATCTCTACAGAAGGAATATTCAAACACTTGGGCATTACCTTTCATGTAAGGGCTCTCCTCCTTCCTGTCTCCTTCTATAATGAAATCTTAGAGACTCTATGGCAAACAGTAAGGAGCTGGCAGCAATGGCACCTCTCTCTAGTAGGCAGAGTGCTAGTGGTGAACTTCAGACTGCTTGGACTCTCTTTCTGCTACCATTTTCTCAAGCTCTACAGCTAAGCCACTCTTTTCAAAAATATTGCTCTTCTGAAGGCAACTTCAATATACAACCACTGGGCCCCAATAGGTGTACTGGGTTCTCTGCCCCTGAGAGTCTCTCCTCACACCATTGAGATCTGTTTTGGCGAAAATATTCATTGTGCTAGCTTCATTTCCAAGTTCCTGTCAAGATTCTGCCAAGGCCTCCATTGCTAGTACAGACCTTCAGATGCTAGGTGGGTTTGAGCATTTAAGATCCATGTTAAACAAGAAGTGTATCTGATGTCAACATCTTCAAGGCACCACCTCTTAGGAGGAGGGGTTTCAGTGTCTTTATTCTTTGTCTCCAAGTCTCCACCAAGTTCCTAGTACTCTCAGCTGTCATGTATCACTGGTGTGATAGTTTTGCCCTCTTTTTTCTATTAGTTCCCAAGTCAACAAGCCAATCATTCCACAAGTCAACAAGCTACAAGATTCCCAAGACTGGTGTTTTGTTTGGGCCATAGGTACCAGCATCCCAGCATCTGTGTTACTGACCCATAGAGTATGGGTCCTTTCTGGTATACCCCTGTTTCCTTCTGTTCCCATGTCCATATAACTTCCATAGTGACTACCAAATAGGCTCTAGGATGGGGCCCAGATCAAGGGTGGGGCTTCAGCGCTGTCTGGTGGGGTGGGAGAGAAAGCCAGGCCTCTATCACCTCTTGCTTAAGGTAGGTCTTGTTGCTTAGAGTAGATATCTGGTAAATAGATACTCGAACTGCTGGAGTCATGACCAGCAAGTGACTCAACTCGAACTACTGGGGTCATGTCCAGCAAGTGGGGGGTTAGGTGTAAGGTAACCTGAGGCTACTATCCTCATATCTCTGTCAGTTATCTCATAGTTGTACACCTAGTGGGGGTCTGTTGAGTAAATAAACCAATGCACTCTGCAGATTTTTTTATAAAAAAAAAAAA
>RQIL01003098.1:0-13218 GCA_003951145.1 Jimgerdemannia lactiflua
ATAACTATTACATTATCTATTTATAACTTCATTGACTAGTATACTTTAATCAATAGTATAGTTATCTTAAATAGTTTGTAAAAAGGTATAAATACTTTAAGAATCTCTCTTAATAAAAGACAGATTCTTCTCAATCAGAGATTCTTTTCAATTATAAAAAAGAAAGATTGAAGTCCATAAGCTAATAAACTAATTCCAGAACTAAATAAATAAGAAATACATCTAAAAATAGATGTATAGACTTCTATAAATACTTGAATTCTGCAGAATATAAATATGTAATTCTCAGACCTAGACTTTATCTAAGAAAGGATAATTAAAGAACTTAGACTTTAAGAATTTAAAGTCTATAATTGGCCAAATTGATACAAGTCATCTAGAAAGAGATTAAGTCAATTAAAAATACAACAGATAGTACTTAAGTATTAAGACAGTTGCTTTCTCAAGCTAAGAAACTTCTGACCAGGTCTTCTAGATTGGTGATATCATTAGTATTCATTAATTTGAAGAGCTCTCTTATTACAGATCACTCTGGGGCACACCTCACTCCAGTGGAAATAAAATGCCCCTATGCCCATTAACCATAACCATAGTCTTGCTTCTTTTCAGAAGACCAATGATTGATTCTCCCAGCCTTCTTGGGATTCTAATCCTCTCCAATACTTTTCCCAATCAGACTTATCTCACTCTATCATATGCCTTCTCCTATATACTTTTTCATTAGTAAGTCTGTTCTTAATGCCAATATTCATAGACTGCATGGATAGTACTAGATGAAAACACATCCAAATATAATAATAACCTTGGTTGTATTGGATTCACCTTAATAAAGCAAATCCAACAGGCTAAAATTCACATGTTTTCGTTGAGTTATTGAATTTTGAACTTCGAATCGAACATTCGATTTGTTCTGAGCACTGGTTAAATATGAAGTGGTAATAGATATCTTAGAATCTCTTTGACATTTAAAATAGCCAGATCGACAAAAATGGGGGTTGGCTAAAGCATCGCAGACTCCCGTGATCTGTGTATGACAAACTCCAAAAATACGACGCAATGCTCTATTTTTATTTTAAGATTTGGTTGCTCACCTGATCTCATTGAGCACGTAAGAAACGAGAATAGAAATATTTATTATAAAAATATTTTCAATACAATATATGCTGCAAGAAAGAATTTAATGACATTATACATTCAATGTTTTGCCGAAAGATTGAATCCACTATGCCAACCTATGAACCTTCATTGCATACAAGGCAAACCGACATCAAACAGGAGATGACGAGTGTTCGTAATCACATATATTGGGTGAAACATACAGGGAAAAGACCCGGCCCCCCTAACTAATTATACAAATGTAGGGGAAAGAAAATAGCATACGAATGTATGGGAGATGCATTGAGCATAGAGTGCGATAGTAATTGAACCAAATGTCATGCGTTATGCCAATGTAGTAAACCGAAAACATACATTTATATCATGATTACAATACAGGTACCTAAAACAACGCCGACCAAGTGAATTGTGAAATGCCCGATATATCAGTGCCCGCGACATTCCTGCAATCATTGACTCATCAATTCCAACTGAATTTACCTATTGAAAATGTCTTGCAAAGATGACTCTAGCAAGTTGACAAATGCCTGTGCGTCACCTCGTTCCTCTGCCCTCCAATAATGATCGCGTGCTCTCTCCATCATTTTATTAACTCTCAACCGTCGATGCTCTGCCTCCCTCTCTGCCTCTGTTAGTTCTAATTCCTCCACCTCTACAGCCACACGACTCTCATAAACCTCAAATCCGCTCTCTTCAAACATTGTCTGAAAATCCCTCCATACGTCAGCAGTCAAAAGCTTTGTCATGCCATAGAGATGCTCATGAAAAATATGCTTACATGGGAGGAGATACCGATGATGGAATAAGCAGTAACATTCAACCGATGTCAATCCAGGAGCCTTCTTGCCTTGCTCGAGTCTTGTCGTCACTGTAGAAAATTCATCAATAATCAACCTCTGCATGGGAAGAGGGAACTTATGTATTTCCACCAGGATTTCATCATCGATACCATTGACAGAAAGCTTCTTTATCCGGAATTCGAAGGCGGCAAGCTCCGAGTCTGAACGTTTCTTGATATCAAGCTCAATGACTTTATAGCAAGCACCAATCAATCCAAACGTGGGCGAGGTTGTCCACTTCAACTCACTATGATATGACTCAAGTGCATTGGTTGACGTTACTTGTAGAAGAAGAGGAGAATGCTGACGAGCCCAGAGTGCCCAGCGATGTATATTTGACTGATAGTTTCTCAAGATGTACTGCTGAACAGCGGGGACTGGGCAGGAATTGATGGCTAGTTGAATAACTTGCTCACAGCCAGTCTTCGTCCTCTTGTGCATGGCTAATATCATCTGCTCACGAGTCTTCGGATGATAAATCTTGCTCATCCACATCCGCATGACATGTACAGTACAAAAAATGACATTGCACTCTTGCTCGCCAGCTGGAAGACCTGGAAATGCCGCTGAAATACTGTTCGCCTCAACACTGCTCTGATCCGCAAGAATGTACCGAGGGTTCCAATGGCACTCAAATTGCCGTACAATCTTTAGCGCCGCCCCAACGGTGTCTCCATCCTCACTGCTGATAAAAAAATGTGCACCAACATCCCAGCACCCGAAGCCATCACGAATGTACAAAGTAAAAAGACGCCAGTCATATCGATTGGTCTTATGTGTAGAGTCTATAAGTGTCAAATATCCGTGATGCCAAAGTTTCTCAAGCTGCACAGAATGAGCAAAGACAACACCTTCGGAAGACTGCCGAGAAATACAAAAGCGAACAACTTGATATCCTTGATTATGGAGAAACTGCATGGCATCTTCGATATCAACTGCCAGACTAGCATTACCCAAGAGATGTGTTGTCATTAGCCCCCGAACCTTCACCTGGATATTATATACCTCTTTCCTCCTTAGAGCATGTACAGTATCTGCTAGTCCGAGTTGATCAGATGCATATTCCTTGACGGCTCGAACAATGGCAGGTGGTGCATAGTTCTTGATGGCTTCTGTCTCAACTAGCTCTCGGATAATATGCGGGCGTTTCAGTTGATCGCTATCTCTCAGTGAGTGAGCATGATCGGGACTGGATTGAAAGCGCTCCACTTGAATGACCTGGGACAAAATATAGTGGGAAATCTTGATGCGACAGGAGCAGATGTCCACCGGCCGGGACTTCGTCTTTCGACGTTTGTCAGGTGCAACCCCTTCTTTGCGAGAGCTCGACTTCATGCGCTTGGCAAAACGACAGCTGAAGGTTTTCCAGAAATCACCGTTTGAGCTCTTGTAGTGAGAACACTCTGTCCAAACGTTTGAAATGAGAGGCCACCATTGCTTGTTGAACTCCTCCATCGGAATTTTGAGAGGAGAGCCCACATTAAAGAGGAGCACACGCTTTTCATTGGCAGAGAGCCCAACAGAGGGACGAATGGAAGGAAGAGAGGTGGATAATAGAGATTCCGCCATTGGACGCGTGAACAGAGGTGTTTTATGAGAGGAAAAGTGTATATAAACAACCCACGTCACGTCACGTCATGCCATGACCGCCCACCTAAAAAAAGAGCATCATCGTATTTCCAGAGTTGCGTATTTCCAGAGTTGCGTATTTCCAGAGTTTGTCATACACATAGATCACGGGAGTCTGCGATGCTTTAGCCAACCCCCAAAAATGGCATGTGCTGGTGCGCAAGTAGTCAAGTAGTGTTTGACCGTGAGAGCGGCATAGGCGTCAAAAATAATAAATACGAGTTAGCCGGCAATTTGCATGCGGCGATTTGCCGGCGTCAATTTGCATGCGACGGCAATTTGCCGGCAGGCGGCAATGCAAAAGGCTAGTCTATTTTACCCGTTTTACCGTAATGGCAACGGCCAACCCTACTTGAACTTGACATTTCCCCATACTTGTTCATCTGCACCCAGTTACTGGGGCGTAAACCCTCATTTGTGAGTTCGAGGAACGTTCTCATACGGAGCATTTTTTAAGGGAGCCCCACTGTAAGTTACATGCCTCCAAACAGACTTCGAGGAAATCCAAATTTCTGATTTCATGGATGACAGAAACTGGAATACATCTTGGGATCAACGAGCCGCCTCACAAGATAATGCCAACAGCGGTTCGCAAGTGATTCTGTCAGAGATCCCTACTGATTTGACACATGCCAACATCCTTGGCGCTCTGAAGCTGGCTTCTGGATTGGAAAGTGTCACGGTGTCTATCAGACACGACAATACCGCCATAGTCAACGGGTTGTCCGCTGATGCACATAGATTTTTCATCTCTCATGGAGCAGTAATGGTCGCTGGTCACTGGGTAAGGACCATTTTGCCAGCAATGAAAACTCACCCTGTGTATATTAATATAAATTCGCAATCGCTCCTTTGCAGCTTAAAGTCATAAGAGCCTCGTCGGATCCGTCGGGTCCATCCAACTTTTATCAATCCACCACCACCTCCACTGATCAACAAGGTCGGACGAACAGTTCGGTCCCACGCAACGATGACGGAAAAGTAAGCTATGATGACCCGCACACCGTTCAGGAATATCCACCATATCCGCTGTCAACCCAAGGCGATGGAGGATATGACTATTCGCAGTCAACCCAAGGAGATGGAGGATATGACCATCCGCCGTCAACCCAAGGGGATGGAGGATATGACTCTCCGCAGTCAACCCAAGGAGATGGAGGATATGACTATCCGCCGTCAACCCAAGGGGATGGAGGATATGACTCTCCGCAGTCAACCCAAGGAGATGGAGGATATGACAGGAGCATCAGAGTTAGTAGTGGATTTTCATCCCCAACATCAACGAGAACCCCGCCCCCTCACGACTGGAATGAACAGTATCAAGAATATCAACAGCATTCCTGGCGCCATTCCGAGAGCGAAGGTGGGTTACAGGATAGGATTTGTGGCGAAGCAAGCAGGGCAAATCCAAATATTTGCGCGCATACCCGCAACTCGCAACCTTCCTTCCCTTCTATTTTACCCGCAGCCGTCGCCAATGTTAACTATATATGCCCAGTCTGCGACATGGTCCTCTTCGGCAATGACGTAAATTTCAACAACTCCCACATCAACAACTGCCTAGACAACGACGCCGCGACCGGCGTAACTATGAGTTTGCCGTCGGTGTCGAACTGGCGCGACCACCGGACAAGCGGCATTATGAACGGAAACAGCATGGTTGGCGACGCTCTATACCGTCATCATCAATCTGGCGTCGTGAGGATGGAGGCCGTAGAAACTACCCCACGCCCGCGGGATGACGAGTATTCAACGGTGTATCTGGTTGGGATACCCCAGAACTTTAACGAAACATACATTATTAATGAGGTGTGTCAGATTGAAGTCATCTTGCGAAATGTGACAAGTGTCTATCATTGCTATTGTCTTCGACGTAATCTAATGGCTATTTTCCTGCGAATCTACCTCTGCAGTTCTCCGTATTCGGAGAGGTTCTTTGTTGCGAAATCGGCCGTCAGACGCGAATCGGTTTTCTGATATTCACCAGGCACGAATATGCTGAGAACGCCTTGGCTGCCGAATACGTGTTATTTCCATCGGATGGAGGTGGATCACCGTACAAAGTGAAGATCACGAAGAAGTTAGTTTTGAATTTACGATTTGTGTTGAATTGACATCACAGCTCCGATTTTTATTTTGCTTCATGTTTTACGCAACACCAACTAGAGCAACCGCAACACTATTTGTCAGAGGGAACCTCGGAAACCTTCATGTGGCTAATATTCAAAATCACCTGTCTAAGGTATTCAGAGGCCATTGGAACCATAACGCCAAGAGTGAAATGCAGGATGTCCTCGCTTTTGATTGTGATTTTGAAGCTGCGGAAAAGGTTTTGATATTGGAGGGGTACGGAACTCGCACTTATTATGTTGGGAATTTTGCTTGTCTATCATCAACATCATCACACGGCTTACTATCCGCAACTTCTTTTCCTTTATGTAATAGACTCTCCTACAGCCAACAGATCCTCACGTTTTACATCAGTGTGATTTATTTGGAAGAACTACCTCCGACTGCTACGTCCGAGAAGATCACCAATGCGTTTCGTTCCCTGCTACCCACAATCGGCAGGATGAACGTTATAATACGTAGCGACGAAGGTATTGCGGTTGTTTTTTTGCCCGATACTGTGTCAAAAGAGCTACTGCTGGCGTTGAATAGTATCCAGGTAAGTCGTATTCAGCTCATTCTCAAATTGAAATCCTACTATGTACGGTTTCGGGGCCTATCGAACTTCAATGTCATCCATTAGATCGACAACAAAAAGGCAATGATATTCGGGGAAGCCATTCCAAAGGTCTTTGTAGAGGATATACCACACGAATTATTCCAACAGTCCGAGGTTTCTTTGATTGGGGCTATCTTTGATTTGCCAATTTTTCAAGGAGTGATCACCAAGGTCGACTTGCGCAATAGGGAGAGGATGGCCATTGTTTGGCTGACGGACATGAAAGCCCGATGCAAGTAAGTCTGGTCTCTTTGCCAGTTGAAATCAGTGTAAATTTATATGCAAACCTCGCTAAAATGAATGATCGTATTTCTTTATCATCTTCTAGAGTTATGGATCAATGCCAGTCATTCGCTCCGGTTCTCAAAGGGCGTCCAGTTTTCATCACTGCCATGCGGGCAGTACCAGCTATCTGGGAATTCGACGATGAATGGTACCAACGCGTTCAGGTTCCCGGATCGATCGGTAGGGATTGCCAAATACATTTGTAAAATCGCGTTTCAATTCCTGACCCAGAAATTCCGATGAAAACTCATTTTTTGCTCTTCGACAACGTGAAACGGAAAACTTAAATTCATTAGATCAATATGACGCCGACGATTCGGTGTTTTTGCGAAATTGGAAACCCGAAATATGGAAGAAATGGAAGTCGAAATACGCCAACGAGCTCACAAAAGCGGTCAGTATGAGTTTAGGGACAGCTGTTATGATCACTTTCCTTGAAAGCTCATTTTCTTTTACTCGGTGTGATTTCAGAAAGATGATAAGACCATTAGCCGCGCTAACCAGCAAATACATGAAATTCGAGTCTCCGTAATGCTGTCTACTTTGTCGGCTATTCACCACGGATATTATTGTCCATCTGAACGGGATCCCACTATAAGAATCAACATTCCTCGGCCAAGTCAACCTTCAGAACCATTCACCTTCGCGCCCCTTCCTCCTGCCTCGACTGATGACTTTGCTTACACGTCGGTTTCCGTAATTAAAGAAGATTGTCTTCTAGCAGCACTAAATATGAAGGAACGTGGGTTTCGGCCGGTGGTCCTCAACATGGCTTCGGTGTGTAAACCAAACTTGTTTATCGGATGGTTGTACTCGTGCCTGAAGGACAGTTCATTGATTGATTATATTTTACCTCTATCTTAGGCTACGTGCCCCGGCGGCGGATATCGGAAAGGAGATGGTGCTCAGGAAGAGAACATTTTCCGTCGATCAAACTACTTCTTGAGTCTCGACGACCCCGCGAACCCGCGATGCCCCACCTATCCAATCGCCGAATTTGGTGGCATATATACACCTGATATCACGATCTTTCGCGATTCGGAGGATTCGGGATACGCTTTTCGTCAGAACCCTTTCACTGTGGACTTCATAGCCGTTGCCGCCTATCGGTATTTCACGCGAATAGCAATGTTGCGTTCGTGATATCATCGGCGCGCACTAATTTTTATATTCTAATGCTAACGGCAGAAAACCGAAGCTACAGAATAATTGCCTTTCCTCTGAAGACGCCGCCAAGACTCGCAGGAAGATTGAAACGATTTTCGCAATTGCCCTTCATAAAGGTCATGACTGTTTGTTGCTTTCGGCGCTTGGGTGTGGGGCTTTCCAAAACCCTCCGGATCACATTGCAGGTACGTGACGTCCAATGATGTCATACAGTTGTCTTCATTCCCGAATACCATCGTAAATATTCTTCCCTCCGCGATTTTGTAGCCATTTTCCTAGCCGTCGCACAACAGTATTCGCGAAAGTTCAAAGAAATTGTATTCGCCATAATCGAGGATCACAATAGTGCAACCACCGCCAATCCGGCCGGCAACTATGGATTTTTCTCTTCCCACCTCTATCGTACCGATCTTGGTCCGGGTACACTCACCTTATCGCCAGATTCAGCGCCACCCTTGTCGACGTGCTCATTTGGGGGCCGTTGTGATACATACGATGCTACACATATCAAAGACTTTTATCACCCCCCATTTTGTCCGTACGGCAAAGGTTGCAAAACTACCGGTATTGCATAAGTACTCTTATTTTTGAAGTGCTTGGGTCATCACAACATCTATACTGACGTTTTTTTTGTTTGCCTTATGTTGACAGATGCCCATCACTTGTTCCTCTTCCAGCACGCTCAGCCCTGTAAACAGAATGGACTCTGCGTCGAACACAATGAACCCGGTCATGCAGAGCTATTCTTTCATCCACCTCATTGTAAAGACGGCGGTGGATGCACATCAACAGAGGACGCACATCTTCAGCAATACCTCCATGTTCCGGCTTGCGTCAAGGGCTTGACATGTCCTAACAAGGAGGCAAAGCCGCACGCCGAGCATTTCCGACATATAAAGATGCAATGCCGCGACGGTAGCTTTTGTTGCCAGTATATGGTCATGGCTCACGTGGACCAATACCGGCATCCTTTCAATACACCTTGCCGTGATACTCCGTTTGCATGCGCGTCTACGAATGACAACCACACCACGAAGTTCTCTCATGCCTGTAAATATGGCGCGCAATGTGGTGAATTATCGGACTCCAAGCATATGAAAAATTTTATCCATATAGGCCGTTCCCCTTGTTTTCAAGGGACCACCTGCAAGGATCTGTTGAACGAGGAGCATTTGGATTTGTTTTCACATCCGGAAATCGCAGATATTCGATCACCATGCAAATATAGACGAGGTATTGTGCTTTTGAAATTCTCCGGCTCTTCGTTTTGTCTAACCCTTAACGAACACGAATTTTTTCACTTTCATCGGCGAATCTCTTTAGAATGTAAGGATCGCAGTCAATTATGCCATATAGCTGACTACGCGCACCCCTCCGAAGGTCCACCTATCTCAAGCCTTGGCGACACCCGTCAAGACATGAATTTCTCGGGCAACGCCCAAGAGATCATCAAGGCGACTGACGCGTACTTTAAAAAAAAGGGAAAAAAATTTCAGGTGCCAGAAGAGGTCGTTGAATGGGTTAAGAGATTGCGTCCAGCGCATCGCGTGAGACCGAGAATTTTCAAAAGTATATTGGCACACCATCATGTAAGTGCGTGCATTTCTGGTGGATCATCATTCTTACATATCTGCAATACAACACTGGTTCTCATATGATAGCTTTACAGGTCATGTCGGCAGATCACATTTTGAAGCTCAGAAATCCTAAATGGGCATCACACGAAGCTCGACATCACCCTCTGGTGAAGAAAATATGTGAAGAGAACAAATTCGGGGAAATCGAACAGACGCACTTAGAGGTAATTTTATTTATCTTGGATTTCTGATATTACGATCGTGTGCTATATTCATTTTCGAGTCATGATTTATATTCCACTCTCAGGATTTGGTAGAATGTGCGGTACTCGTTGCCCATGGTAACGCAGCAAGTGATCCGCAATTACCAAGCTGGGAAGAAGATCTTGTCTTGAAAAAGGAGGCATGCACTCAATTTCTGAAAAGGTTCGCACCTTCCCCTTGCATTTTTCAATGAATGCGTCCCTTCCGAGCATCGCATTATGTGTTTTGCTCTCAAGAACTCATCTCTCATTTGTTGTTCATCTTATTGGCAGTGAGGAGATGAAACCCTTGATTGACCTGGGAGATCGTCTTGTCAAGGCCACAGGAGAACTTGCCGCCAATCCGGGAGGGATTCGTTATGAAGTTGACAAGTCACTGGAAACCAACAAGCACGTGTTCAGCATCCTTGGCCCTCACACTGGTACGTCAAAGTGAATATTGTCACAGTGCTGTGAACATTTGAGTGATAAAGCATCACGTTAACAGTCATATGTGGTGGTGATAATAGGTTACCACTACGGCGATATTATATTGTTGTTCAAACCGGACATCATGCATCACCCACAATCAAATTTTACACCAAACGCTGGTACCTCGTTTTGGTCCGGAAAGTAAGCCATTCAGTGGGGTCCCCAGCTGTGTCATTCATGATGGTTTCTACGTCCACTTGCAATCACTGATTATTGAATTGAACATCGAACCTTGCAGGGAGTCCAAACTTCGATCGTTTACGCCGAGTGTAACGCTTCACTCCAATGAAGCTGTGAAGAAATTCCATAATTCAAAGCTACATCCCAGCTGTAACGATTGGGCAAAAGCCGCCGCCGCCGACATTTGCGCTCAGGTAAGGGTTTCAAGCTCTGCCACATTGAGTATATTACAGTATTTACTCACAGCTCCCACAATAAATAATTATTGTTCCAAAGGTTATGGTGACCACAGGGAATACTCAAGTTACTTTGGACGACGTAAAAAAGGAATGGATGAATAGAGATTCCCATTTTGTATTCGAAGCCCATTTGCCCAGCCTCATTCCGCTCTCATTTGTGGACAAGATTATTATCCCAAAGGTGAGATTCTTAAGAATTGTGGTATATCAATTTTTATCAAGCTAATTGCATTTTTTCTCTAGAACATATGGGAGAGCTCTCTGACAGATGACGATAAACAACAGTTTCTATTGGCGTTTCCCAATTCGATGGATAAAGTCATAACAATTTGTGATCCGGTTGGAGCGGATTTCGATACTGCTACTTTGAAGCTATCGGACGAGCGGAAAAAGCTCATAAACACTGCCAGAGATCACTGTTTATCGCCGCCTAGTGTACAACGACCGCTCGGTATGAGCGTGGCTCTGGAGCGCGGAAAAGGCGCCATCCTGCCTTTACCGTTACATTTTCCCGATGCCGGCGAGGGAAACATCTACTTCCGTGCCAAGGGCAGCGAGTTCTTCATCATGCTTACCGAGAAGCCAACCAAGGAAAGCAGCAAGGAAGGCAGCGACGACGCGCGGCTTACATTCTATTTCGGAGGTCCTAAATCACATATCCTCTACATCACGAGAAGCCCACCCTCGGCTCACAAGGCGACGCTTGGAAAGAAGAATTGGGTGAAGCGAGACCCGGATTTCGACCGCGGCTTCGCCGACGGAGATTGGGTAAATTATCACATTCAAGTGGATCGCAAGTAAGTCATTTAACGCTTTAGGTTCAAATTGACAAATGAAACCCGCGATTCGTATTGACTAATAACTAAAATTCAACGCCATTAGGCAAAATATCTGCAAGGTGGAGCATTGGGAACACTCGCAGATTTACAATCGGCGAACGTTAGTTATTAATACAGATGCGGCTTCTGGAAAACTCAGCTTCAATGTGAGGTGGTTAGGAATCGGAGTATGGGAAAACCAGGTACGTGTTCATGATCTCGGACTTAAAAACTTGAAACCAGCAAACGTCGTATTGATGTGGAACCACATTGCTAGGTGTCATTCGAATCCATCGAGATGCATAGGAAGCCTCTTCCGGAAACACATACTATTCAAGAGACGCAACAGATTGTAAACAATGCCCCAACGTCTTGGCTATCGACCGTCATGAATATGTTGAAAGCGACTGCAACGACTGCAACGAATGCCCTAACGGTGACAAGTGCGACGACCAATGCTAGTTCCTTGACGCCAGATGCGACGACCAAAGTTAGGTCCTCGACGCCAGATGCGACGATCAATGCTAGGTCCTCGACGTCAGGTACGACGACCAATGCTAGCACCCCAATGTCGGGATCCTATGGTGGCGATGATGATGGTGGCGATGATGATGGGGTCGCTTGTAGATTCCAAACGTCTTGTTCTGAGTACAACGACGCAGCCCATTGTCGAAAATTTACACATCCGTTTGTGACGCCCTGTCGGGACATGGCAACTTGTAGATACCAATTTGCCAAATCGCCGCACAACAAGGTGAAAGTTTTTGACTCGTTTCTTTATTCACGAACGACGAACGTTTGCTGAGACATATTTTAATGTCGCGCTTTATTTCTGACGGAATTTAATACAAATTATGTAGGAGTATTCTCACCTCTGCCGGTTCGGTGATATGTGCCGCGAATCTGACGACCCTGATCACCAGCGATATTATATTCATAGGCATTTGCCGAACTGCCAGGATGATCAGAATTGCGCGCAGATCGGTGACTGGTCGCACCGCGAGAGTTTTAATCACAACAAAATGCCCAGCGTTTTGATTCCTTGCAAATTTGGTTTACAGTGCCTTAGAGTCAGCGACATAGCACATATTACGACCTACAAGCATATTTGAGCGAGGCAATGTAGAGAGCAACCTCACCGTTTGCCCATATTTAAAGACAATAAATGATTGATGATATGCAAGAATGCGATTTCCGTCTTGTCCGATTTGTAGGATGCACTGGATGCGGATTACCGACTAAAGAGTTCTCTGGATGGTAAACCTACCTCGGGCTTTGCAGGGTGACGTATCCCGGGGACGTAATCATTTCGGGTGACGCATTCGGGTGGCGCGTCTCGTCCGAATAAGGTAATTTCGTATGTCGCGCTGGCAGCGGGGAAACGGATGACGGACTTGAGCTCAAGGTGTAATAATATGCGGCGCGGACTTACGGATAGCGGGTAGCGTTTCTAGTGCGGCAATCGTATGTCGCGGACAACCGTATGTCGCGGGAAATCGTATGTCGCTGGTGCGGTTTGGCAGATAACTCGGGTATGCGGGCAAGGGATTTGTGCGCAGAAATAACAACAATAATTAGGGGATACAGCAGCTGATGGCTTTTCTGCAAGGCAGGTAAAATGTTTTAAATTCTCGACATGTAAGCACGTGATACGTGACTCGACGTCATCAATCTTGACGTGTAAAACGGATCAATCTTCTATCCACTGAGAATATCTGATTAATTTCACAACAAGGTTGCGAACCCTGCTGGTATTTAAGCAGATAAAAATAATAAGATACCTCTCAAATATATGCTATACTATATTAAGCTAAGATATTGAGTATAGATAATACTAGTAACCTAAGTCTAAGTATACCAAGTATGGGTACAAATATGGTTATAAGTTAAAAAAAAAAAAACATGG
>RQIL01003109.1:0-13216 GCA_003951145.1 Jimgerdemannia lactiflua
AAAAAAAAAAAGACATACCATGCTCTCTCCCTCCACTCAACTGCTCCATCCAGCTTATAGAGCACTGTCAGCAAGTCTTCCTCCTCCTCCTCAGTGCCCTTGACCCTAGACACCTTATACTCAAAGGGCTCCCACTTCATCATCCTAGGCCAGTCACTTCCTTTCCCTGTCACCCCCTTATCTACTACTCTCAGGTACACTTCCATATCCCCAGTCCTGAAGGAGGTCCCCTTCCAAAGCTGAAAGCCAATATTAATAACTTCACTAAACTCTCATCACTCTTTCAACCCTGTACTTCATCTCCTCAACTGAAACTATGGAGACTCTCTTGATTACTAGGTGTTCTATCTGGGGGTCCCAATGAAGGCACTATGCTATTGAGACCATAACCTCTCCCACTTGCATCCCCTTGGCCACTGCCACTACTACATACTCCTTCATGATGAACCCAACTTTGACTCCTTCCAGACCTTTCAAAAACTTCACCGATGCCACATCACTCATCTACTTGCCCAAGAATGCCAACATCATTCTACCTTTCACTGCCAGCCACCCAAGGCTCAGGGTGATGGCAAATTCTGAAATAGATTTCTTGAGTAACAGTGTCACTACCAGGCCTATTAAACTATCAGCCAGATCTCTCTTATATGTCACTCTCAACCCCTCAGCCATCTCCTTAATTTGATTAGTAGTTATATCTTCTTTTTTTTTCTGATTCCCAGTCCCACTATTATTAATAGTCATGCCACTCCTGCTAGCCCATCTTCTCCAGTCTCTTGCCCCCCTATACTTGGCCTAGCTTCCTCACTGCTACTTGGTTTCCCCCTCACCCCTCCAACTCACTACTATACATTTTTGTCACCACCTCCAGCTCCCTTCTTCATAGCTACTGCAAAGCTCACTAGACCCTTGCTGCTCCTCTTATCTTCAGCTCCACATCCTCCTTCCCCTCCACTCCTACCAGTTGCCTTTTTGAAAGACCTCATCCTCAGTCCATACCCTTCTTTCTCTTGCTGCCACTCAGATGCCACACCAGTTCTGGATCCAGTACACCAACCAGGAGGTTGAATCACTGCTATTTTACTAGTCACTTTTTCCAATAAACCACTCAAAAAGTATGTGTATAAGTGTGTGTAATGTGAATAGTAGTGGAAGAAGGAGTATCTATATACTATATTAATTATTATGAGTAAACTCCTATTAGTTAATTATACATCTACACTAATCTTACTTACTTTCTTTCATATCTTTACATCTATCTATTCTGAATCAGATATATACTTTGTCTGAATCAAGTAGATGATAAGTTGAATGAAGAATGAAAGATAGAAAAGAAAGCACAATTATATAATATTAAGATCCTTAAAATATTAATACAGTAATAGATATGACTGATAATGACTTTTTGAGATATAATTAAAATTTATATAATTTTGTAATATACAATCAGACCCAAATTATTTTTATTGAATAGGTTTACTGAAATCAGGCTCATGTATGTATTTCTAAGCACCAGAGGACTAACATTTTAAATCAAATGAACATCTTCCTAATGTCCTCGTTAGCTTACTTAAAATAAGTAATAGTAAAAGGGCATTCTTCAATGAATACACGAAGGAGACCCAATCAAAGGCAATCCTTATGAACAGCATCATGGCGAAACCATCAACCCTGGAATACCAAAACGCAATGCGGCTGCTGTTTACTGTCCACCATCTCGCCATTCGCCATCTTGCCGTTCCACCATTTCCCGGTGTGCCATCTCGCGATTTGCCATCTCACTAATTCGCCTTCTCTAGCCCACATTAATGGTGCATGAACGGAATGTGCTTTGTGTAGTGCGTTTGACGACTTGGCAATGTTCGTCGACATACCAATATTAAATTGCGTAATACGATGATAAAACTGTGAAAAAAGCGATCGTATATATAACATTCATATGGTTTGTAATATACGTACCCAAGTACATTCGCACCGCGGACATTGTCTCTTATTGGTCGCTTCCGATTACCCTCGCACGGTGGGGGCGCTGGATGATTAGCTCACAATCCTATACGGACAATTTCCGCTCCTAGCTAAATTTCGTTTACTCTCAGACAGACTCCAAGATGCTCCCAATAAATAGGATCATTTGTAAAAAAAATTTAAAGGCAGATTTTATATTGCGGTTCTCAGACTAGAAGTAGGCCAAGGCAATGGACTTTTCCAATGGTTTTAATTGCCAAAGTGACACAAATTTTTGTCCTCATGCTGCGGAAACCTTGACATAGCCGCCAGACAACACCTCTACACTCGCCTTTGTCATTAAAGATTCCTCTACACTTACCCTTGTTATACAATGCAGTTGTCTTTGTCAAAGTACCACAAACGTGACAACGATGACAAAAGCAAAGTCCACGTCAGGGTATCCGTCTCTGCTGATGGCAACCCCGAAAGAGTCAGTCATTCGTTCGAACTTTTGGAATGTACGGAGGGTCGAGCTATCGCCGTCGACGTCTTCGATATAACACCCCCGCCATCATCTATGAAGCTCAGATGTTATGGTAAGAAGTTGTTCAGAGCACTCTTTGCAAACGCCGAGTCCAGTTACGCCCGGCAGTTGCTGCAGGAAACTATATCGTCTAAGCCGACTGGTCGTGTCTTGCTCGAGCTCAACGGCGATCCTGAACTCGACATTATCCCGTGGGAATACGCGTTCGGTGACAATGCATATCTGGTTCACCAATGCATGTTCGCACGAGTTCACAAACCAAAACAACTCCAGTTGTCAAAGCTTCCGCTGCGCATTGTCGCTGTCGTCCCGGACCCTATCATTCCTCCTGACGATTCCAACTGGAAACTCCTCCCAGATCTGCATTTGCGAAATCAGTTCCAGTGTTTCATAAACGAGCACTATGCCAACAACAAAAAAGTTATATTAGAGCGAGTGTTCCCACCCACCGTCGACCGAATGGACGCGTTGCTCCTGAACAACGACGAGCTAGCTACAGCGCTTCATTTCATGGGACACTGCGGGCTGATGAAAAATACAAGAGCGCTTATTTTTGAAAATCTTGAGACCGGCAAACCCGAATTTGTTAACACGTCGCACCTGTTGAACATACCCGAAAACCTACGGCTCGCATTCCTGTCTGCCTGCCATACTCGCGAAGTAGCCCGGAATCTGTTTGAATATGGCGTTCCATATACCATCGGTTCGAACTGCTCCTTACCCAACAATCTCGCACGCAAGTTTGAGTCCAAGTTCTACCAGCTCCTTGCTGGCGGTGTCACGGTGGAGAAAGCAATGTGGAGGGCCCGTGTATTTCTCCACCTTCAAGATGACGTCTGGCAACGTGATTATTTTCCTGGTGCCATGGTGCTCTACTCGTCCACGTTTCGGGAAGACGACGGCGCATTTAAATGTGAGGATGGCAAACCGGAGGTATATTTCCACGAGCCACCACACAACCTTAACGTGTTGACCACCGCGTTGATCACCACACCGACTTTTCGTGGGCGGGAGAAAGAGCTTGTTGGGTTGTATTCCAATTTGCGGCTTATGGTGAACCACGCGGCACGGACTAAGCATGTGTTCACCATTAAAGGCAACGGTAGGCCGGGCAAGTCGATGTTGGCTAAGGAGGCAATGAGAAGGATGGCGCACCTTTTCCCCGGTGGGATTTTTGCTTGGGCGTTTGATCGCAATGTAACATCAGTGATGGGCTATCTTTGGCGCCTGGTTGAGGTTATATTTTCGAAGGAGGTCGGGTTGCGATTAACGAATCAGAACGGCAATGATGTTCAAAAGTTAGGATTAGCTATCATCAGCGAATTCCGTCATACTGCAACCTGTCTGTTAATCCTCGATCATGCAGATATTTTGGACATTGGCAAAAAAGAGGGAAACGTGCACGCAATTGCTTTGGAAAAATGGCTTTGTGATGTTGAATCGGTACGGGACTCTGTAAAAATTCTTGTCACATCGAGAAAGCCCCTAGATTGGCTGCAGGGGGGAATAATGGATCTCAATGACTCAAGTGAATTGTATGCCAATGACAAGGGAGAAGAACACAAAATCATCAAGAGTGTTTATAAATGTTTCGGTAAGTATTCTACAAGTAATCTATTATCATAGATTTACAAAGCATATTTGTAACAAAGTTATTTCATATCACCGCTAGCGTCGAATGTAGAAATCAATACCGAATCGTCTGAACCAGCGCAGGCAGTATTCTGTGTAGACCACGACAAGAATCCGCGCTTCGTAAATCGTCCAGAAATTTTTGGAAAGCTCGAACACGCAATCGAGGCGAACGTTTACAACAAGATGCCCAAGCTTATTACTCTATGTGGACTTGGGGGAATGGGAAAATCTCAGATCGCACTCGAGTTCTGTTACCGAAACTTGGAGTACTATCAATACATTTTCTGGATGGAAGCGGACACAGACGCAGCTTTGCAGAGCAGCTTCAATGGTGCGGCAGAGAAGCTGGGCCTCCCAATCCATGACAAAGATCCCGTAGACGTCATACGCTATATGACGCAGTGGTTACAGAAGAGCAGTGGATGGCTGCTTGTGTTCGACAACGCTGATGACTATTCTCTCAACAGCACGTCCAACCGTCGTTTACAAGACGAATACTTCCCCAAATCAGGACGTGGGGTCATACTGATGACGACACGGCTCAAATATAAGACGAGGCATGAGAATATAGTTGTTGACCTTGACGATATTAAAATGGATGACGACGCTGCTCTCAAACTTTTACTTCGGGAGAATAACGACGATGGAAATGCACTTGCGATTGTACAAATGCTTGGACATCTGCCCCTTGCCTTGGATCTCGCCAGTGCACTTATAGATTTAGAGAGATGCACGCCAACTGAATTTCTAGAGAACTACAAGAACAATATGGAGGATTACTTGGATCCAGTTGACGTTCAGGATCGAATCGGCGATAATTACGGAAAGACAGTCTTCACAGTGTGGAAGGTTTCATTCGATCGCATCGAACACAAGAATTCAATGGCTGCCAGTCTCATTCAATCCATCGCCTTTCTTTATCCCGACAACATACCTCTTGCACTTTTCGAACACCATACCCAAGCAATTTTTGAGCTCGACAAAATTATATCTCCCGGCACTTTGAAACGTGCTGCACAATTGTTGACCGATTTCTCACTTATTCGACGAATAATTCCGAAAGTCCGCAAGCAGGATGATCCAGCGAATGACACTTTATCCGTCCATCGGCTGGTCCAGACAGCCATACTGTTCAAAATGGAGTTGCCAGAAAAGCTGGAAAAATGCAAAGGACTTCTTGCAGCTTTGTCTCATGAACTGAAGCCGGTCGATGAACGCTCGCGCATCATGGAGGCGTATGTGCCGCATGTTCGACATCTTATTGAGCAGATTATGCAGTTTTCACCTTGGCCTGTCGACCGACCTGACATTGTGCAGTTTACACAGTGGGCAACCGACCGGGGAGACAACCGGCCCGACTTCTCCGATGAACTCATGTCTTTGCTCTCACCGACCGTCGTTTATCTTACAAGTCGACATTTATTCGAAGGTGTCGAGAATCTTGCCATGCTCGCTATTTTTATCTCAAAGACAACAAGCGAAATAATGCATCCAGATACAGCGACAGCGCTGAGTAACTTGTCTTATTTCTATGGGAGCAAACGTCAGTTCGAGGATGCGCAGGGACCTTGTTTATTTGCCTGGGAAATCCGTAGACAGGTTTTGGGACCCAAACATAAGGACACCATATCTACAGTGCTGTATCTAGCGTTTATCTATAAAGGTTGTGGTATGGAGACTCATGCCACACAGTTCTACTGGGAGGCTGCAACAGTAGGGGACTCCGAAGCCCAAAAGACATTGGCATTTCGCTACAGACATGGATTTGGAGCACCTATAAATGACGAACTTGCGCAATATTGGGAACGTCAATCCGGTCATGCCGAATCCAAAACACAAGGAACACAGCCATCGTCTCACTTGAACGAGCATTTCAGGAATGATTTTACACCTCTCCATCATGCCATTCAACAAGGCAATATAGAAGAAATTATAAAAAATGTTGCAGAATACAAAATATTTGCAAACTATCAAGATAGAAATGGTCGAACACCACTACACTTGGCGGCGCAAATAGGAAACTACGCGGTTGTAAAGTTGATGGTGAAACAATTTGAAGCAGATATAAGAGTCGACGATGATTATGGCCAGGCACCACTGCATATGGCAGCAGAAAGTGGAAATATAGAGTTCGTCAAATGTCTGATTGATTGTGGTACACATGTCGATATAAATAGAAAGGATAAAAATGAACAGCCACCACTGTATCTGGCAGTAAAGAGTCAAAAGATGGAGGTTGCTCGATTGCTTTTGAATCAATTAGGAGCAGATGCGAGCATCAAGACCAAGGGAAAAACTGCGTTGCAGCTGGCTTTCGAAATGAAACAAATTGAGTTTATAGATTGGGCGTTGCTTCAAGGTCTTTTAAAAAATCTAGAACTCGGAGGTATGTTACAAAATACTATGAATTGCTTTTTAAACATAAACTTGAATTTTGGGCACAATAATCCCCTTCATGTGTAAATGTTATTAGACATTGGTAATTAAGGTGACGTTTGAATTTGGGGAATCAATCCAACTGACGTGTTCATATTTGCGTATTTTTCAGGGTGTAGCATCGGTGCTGAGGGTGCCCGTGCCCTGGCCGAGTATCTGAAGCAGCACACGACGCTTACCCAGCTGAATCTCTACAGTATGTCGGAAGTCAGTGTGTGGCTGTTTCAATGTGGGTGATTCGATCCAGCTGACCTGTGGGTATTCATTTAGATAACCAAATCGGTCCTGAGGGTTCCCGTGCTCTGGCCGAGTCTCTGAAGCAGAACACGACGCTTACCCAGCTGAATCTCTACAGTATGTCGGAAATCAGTGTGAGACTGTTTGAGTGTGGGTGAATCGATCCAGCTGACGTGTTCATATTTGCGTATTTTTCAGGGAATAGCATCGGTTCTGAGGGTGCCCGTGCTCTGGCCGAGTCTCTGAAGCAGAACACGACGCTTACCCAGCTGAATCTCGAATGTAGGTCGGAAATCAGTGTGACTGTTTGAATGTTGGTGATTCGATCCAGCTAACCTGTAGGTATTCATTTAGATAACCAAATCGGTGCTGAGGGTGCCCGTGCTCTGGCCGAGTCTCTGAAGCTGAACACGACGCTTACCCAGCTGAATCTTGAAAGTATGTCGGAAATCAGTGTGTGACTGTTTGAATGTCGGTGAATCGATCCAGCCGACGTGTTCATATTTGCGTATTTTTCAGGGAATAGCATCGGTGCTGAGGGTGCCCGTGCTCTGGCTGAGTCTCTGAAGCAGAACACGACGCTTACCCAGCTGAATCTCGAACGTATGTCGGAAATCAGTGTGTGACTGTTTGAATGTGGGTGATTCGAGCCAGCTGACCTGTGTGTATTCATTTAGATAACCAAATCGGTGCTGAGGGTGCCCGTGCTCTAGCCGAGTCTCTGAAGCAGAACACGACGCTTACCCAGCTGAATCTCTACCGTATGTCGGAAGACAGTGTGTGACTGTTTGAATATGGGGGTTTCGATCCAGCTGATCTGTGGGTATTCATTTAGAAAACGAAATCGGTGCTGAGCGTGCCCGTGCTCTGGCCGAGTCTCTGAAGCGGAACACCTCCCTTAACCTGGTTAATGGTATGACGAAAATCAGTGTAACTGGATGAATTTTGGTGATTCGATCAACCTGAGCTGTGCATATTCGTTTTAGATGAAAAAATCAGCGATGAGGGTTCCTGCGCTCTAGCCGAGTCTCCGGTGCAGAACACAACGCTCACCCAGCCGAATCTCGAAGGTATGTCGGAAATCCGTATGTGACTGATTGAATGTGGGTGAATCGATCCAGCTGATTTGTGCATATTTGTTCATTTTCAGGAAATATCATCGGCGATGAGGGCGCCTGTGATCTAATGGAATCTTTGAAGCAGAACACTACCCTTACCAAGCTGGATCTTAAACGTGTGTCTAAAAATCGGAATGTAACTGTTTGAGAACGCCTGGTGAATTTTGACGGAATCGCTCATGTAATACTTCTGACCTTGCCTCTGGTAGCAGACATGAATGCGGCATTCCTCCATTTCTTAAACAGTTGTAAGTATTTATGTTGGCAATCACTCTAATATTTTTGATATAACCTATCTAAGCATCAACTTTTTATTACTATTTTATACAATTGAAATTGTTGCCGATAACATAATAGTCAAGTCTCAGAAGAAAGATGAGATTTATTCAGAATTGGATTTCAAAAGTATATAACTGAGAGTTTATATTTGTGTTGTGGTTGTATTGATATTATATATGATACAATATGAGGGCCTGAGTATGTATGTATATTACATTATTATCTAGCGAGAAGAAAATACAATGCCGTTATTGATCCTTATATCACAAGAGATCATATCCTCTTGGATTTTTCAGGTGAGAGCAATATTATATATTTATATAATATCTGACATGCATACCTAACTAGGAGATGATATCTATCACACATTTATTGCATTTAGAAATTCATATTTTTGCCAAAGGAGGCGCAATTCTAGCAAACGTATTGAATCGGAACACAACAATTACCCATCTGAATCTCTCCTGTATGTCGGAAATCAGTGTGACTGTTTGAATGTGGGTGATTCGATCCAGCTGACATGTGCATATTTGTGCATTTTCAGCAAATATCATCAGTTCCGAGGCTGCCCGTGCTCTGGCCGAGTCTCTAAAGCAGAACACGATGCTTACCCAGCTAAATCTCTCCTGTATGTCGGAAATCAGTTTGTGACTGTTTGAATGTGGGTGATTTGATCCAGCTGACCTGTGTGTATTCATTTAGATAATGAAATCGGTGTTGATGGTGCCCGTGCTCTGGCCGAGTCTCTGAAGCAGAACACGGTGCTTACCCAGCTGAATCTCTACAGTATGTCGGAAATCAGTGTGTGACTGGTTGAATGTGGGTGATTCGATCCAGCTGACCTGAAGGTATTCATTTAGACAACCAAATCGATAATAAGGGTGCCTGTGCTCTGGCCGAGTCTCTGAAGCAGAACACAACACTTACCCAGCTGAATCTCTCCTGTATGTCGGAAATCAGTGTGTGACTGTTTGAATGTGTGTGATTCGATCCAACTGACCTGTGCGTATTTGTGCATTTTTCAGTGAATAACATCGGCGCTGAGGGTGCCCGTGCTCTGGCCGAGTCTCTGAAGCAGAACACGACGCTTACCCAGCTGAATCTCTACCGTATGTCGGAAGACAGTGTGTGACTGTTTGAATGTGGGGGTTTCGATCCAGCTGATCTATGGGTATTCATTTAGAAAACGAAATCGGTGCTAAGGGTGCCCGTGCTCTGGCCGAGTTTCTGAAGCAGAACACGACGCTTGCTCTGCTGAATCTCCAAGGTATGTCGGAAATCTTTGAACGTGAGTGATTCGATCCAGCTGACTTATGAATATTTGTGCATTTTTCAGTGAATAGCATCGGTGCTGAGGGTGCCCATGCTCTGGCCGAGTCTCTGAAGCAGAACACGACGCTTACCCAGCTGAATCTCTCCGGTATGTCGGAAATGTGTGTAACTGTTTGAATATGAGTGATTCGATCCAGCTGACCTGTAGGTATTCATTTAGGTAACCTAATCTGTGCTGAGGGTGCCCGTGCTCTGGCCGAGTCTCTGAAACAGAACACGACGCTTACCCAGCTTAATCTCTCCGGTATGTCGGAAATCAGTGTGTGACTGTTTGAATGTGAGTGATTCGATCAAGCTGACCTGTAGGTATTCATTTAGGTAACTTAATCGGTGCAGAGGGTGCCCGAGCTCTGGCCGAGTCTCTGAAACAGAACACGTCGCTTACCCAGCTGAATCTCGAAGGTGGCAGAAATTTGCTTGGTAGGTCGGAAATCAGTATGTGGCTGTTTGAATGTGGGTGATTCGATCCAGCTGACATGCATATTTGTGCATTTATCAGTGAATAACATCGGCGCGGAGGGTGCCCGTGCTCTGGCCGAGTCTCTGAAGCAGAACATGACGCTTACCCAGCTGAATCTTGGAAGTATGTCGGATATCAGTGTGTGACTGTTTGAAGTTGGTGATTTGATCCAGCTCACCCGTAGGTATTCATTTAGATAGCCAAATCGGTGCTGAGGGTGCCCGTGCTCTGGCCGAGTCTCTGAAGCAGAACACGACGCTTACCCAGCTGAATCTCTCCAGTATGTCGGAAATCATTATGTGACTGTTTGAAAGTGGGTGATTTGATCCAGCTGACCTGTAAGTATCATTTAGATAACGGAAACGGTACTGAGGGTGCCCGTGCTCTGGTAGAGTCTCTGAAGCAGAACACGGCGCTAACCCAGCTGAATCTCGAAAGTATATATGTCGGAAATCAGTGTATGACTGTTTGAATGTGGGTGATTCGATCCAGCTGACCTGTAGGTATTCATTTAGATAGCCAAATCGGTGTTGAGGGTGCACGTGCTCTGGCCGAGTCTCTGAAGCAGAACACGGCGCTTACCCAGCTGAATCTCGAAAGTATGTCGGAAATTAGTTTATGACTGTTTGAATGTGGGTGATTTTATCCAGCTGACCTGTAGGTATTCATTTAGATAACCAAATCGGTGCTGAGGGTGCCCGTGCTCTGGCCGAGTCTTTGAAGCAGAACACGACGCTTACCCAGCTGAATCTCTACTGTATGTTGGAAATCATTATGTGAATATTTGAATGTGGGTGATTCGATCCAGCTGACCTATAGGTATTCATTTAGATAACGAAATCGGTAATGAGGGTGCTCGTGCTCTGGCCGGGTCTCTGAAGCATAATACGACGCTTACCCAGCTGTATCTCGAAAGTATGTTAGAAATCAGTGTGTGATTGTTTGAATGTGGGTGATTCGATCCAGCTGACCTGTGGGTATTCATTTAGATAACCAAATCGGTGTTGAGGGTGCCTGTGCTCTGGCCGAGTCTCTGAAGCAGAACACTATGCTTACCCACCTGGATCTCTACAGTATGTCGGAAATCAGTGTGTCACTCTTTAAATGTGGGTGATTCGATCCAGCTGAACTGCGGGTATTCATTTAGATAACCAAATCGATGCTGAGGGTGCCCGTGCTCTGGCCGAGTCTCTGAAGCAGAACACGACGCTTACCCAGCTGAATCTCTACAGTATGTCGAAAATCAGTGTGAGACTGTTTGTGTTTGGGTGATTTGATCCAGCTGACTTGTAGATATTCATTTAGATAACCAAATCGGTGCTGAGGGTGCCCATGCTCTAGCCGAGTCTCTGAAGCAGAACAAGACACTTATCCAGCTGTATCTCGAAAGTATGTTAGAAATCAGTATGTGCCTGTTTGAATGTGGATGAATCGATTCAGCTGACGTGTGCATATTCATTATGTTTATTATAGATGACAGAATTGACACTGAGAGTGCCTGTGATATGGCCGAGTCTCTGAAACGGAACGCGATGCTTATTAAGCGAATCAGTATTATATAACTGTTTGGATGATGAGAGTTAAATATACCCAGAAATAAAATAGTTATTCACTAAATTTCATAACTTTATATATTAGATTAAAGACCTTTTTCCTCTGTTCAAATAAAGAACTAATTACAGAATACATTATAGTATATTTAGTTTGAATTGTTGGGATTTTATATAAGTTCATAGTAGAGTTGAAGATAAATAAGTACTGAATTATGAGAGTAAATCAAAAAAGACATTTTTATTAAATTTCATAAAGTGTTATTTCAATAATAATTAATTAATAGAGCTTAGTAAAGAGTTGGACCATCATGAGGATTAGACCATTATGTGCAAAATCCAAATTTGGATTGGAAG
Organism: Jimgerdemannia lactiflua; assembly: GCA_003951145.1. Classification (NCBI taxonomy): domain Eukaryota; kingdom Fungi; phylum Mucoromycota; class Endogonomycetes; order Endogonales; family Endogonaceae; genus Jimgerdemannia; species Jimgerdemannia lactiflua. The sequence goes on from RQIL01003109.1 coordinate 11,896, forward strand.
GTTTAATATTACTCCATATCATCAGCTCTTATAGGTTTAGTACCAATTCATATCATTAGTTCTTATCAGTTCTCTTATTAGTTCTTTATTTGAAAATCAAAAATAAATACTTAATATATCAAATTGTACTATTAAAATTTATACCATTATATCTTCAAAATATTATATTTTCAAATTATTATATTTTTGAAATTCATCTATACAAACTTCTCATCCTTCTTGGCCTCTTTAGTCTCTTTACTATTCTTGTCCCCAGTATTCTTATCATTATCTTTAGATACTGATAAATGGTAGTAGTAGGAATGATAGACTTGAAAGTATTATTTTAGCTTGGTGGTTGGATGTGGTGGCAGTAGGAGGCTCAGATATTGAGGATTCTGGTGGAGAGTGATTGAAGGAAGCCATAGAATTGGACTCCGATGGGAGGGAAATGTGGCCAAGGAACACTGGAGTCTGGGGATGTGGCAGTGGCATAAGCTGTTGCTAGGAGGGGCACCGGTCATTGACTTCCACATTGGCAATGGAGTGGAGAGTCAGTGGGGCTAAGGCCTGGACCTCTGGCCGGAAGGGTGGCAGGGCATCGGGATTGGCGAGGAGTGGGACTGGGCAGGCCTATAGGCTTGGGGGGCAGAGGTGAAGAAGTGGATTCCCCTGAAGTTCTGGGTGGTGTAGTGGAGGGTGATGAGGCGAAACATCATGCTGAACTATAGGACAGGCCACTTGGTAGCAGGGGGGGAATTTGAGTGTGAGAAGTGCTTGGGGATTGGGCAGGTTGGAGGAGTGGTGCAGACCCCGGAGCACTGGCTAGGGGAGTGTGAGGTGTTGGAGGACTTTTGGAAAGAAGTATAACAACAGTTAGGAGGGGTAATTAGAGGACAAGAGAGAGGGAGGTGGGATGTACTTAGGGCAAGGGTGCTCGGGGAGATAGGGAATGAGTGGCTCACACTGGGGTGGGTTGTTGCAGTGTGGGTGGGAATGGCGGGTCACTGGATAGCAGTTTTCAAAGAAGGGAGGAAGATGACTCAGTGAGATAAGATGGAGAAGTGGTGGTGGTTGATGAAAGATATATTATCAGGTTGGCAGAAGAGATGGGGAGTTGGGGAGGGGTGCCGAAGGAAGCTAGTAGAGGTCATATGTAGCAAGAGTGAGGGCCGTGTAAAGGTAATAGGCAATGAGGTAGTGTTTGAGAGGGTGGGGGTGAGAGAGAGGCTAAGTAAAGGTGTGGGGTAGCAAGGGGAGGTATGGGGCTGCTGGTGTGGCATGAGGACAAGTGTAATGTTTAGACAGATAATAAATGAGGCCAAGGCCTATAGAGAAAAAA
>RQIL01003110.1:0-23297 GCA_003951145.1 Jimgerdemannia lactiflua
ACTATATAGGCCAAAACTCTCCCCCACCCACCCCTGAGTGCCAACCCCCCATTGTCCTAGGCTATCCTATTGTTCAGTAGTCTTACCGTCCCAGCTATGCAAGAGTAGTGTTTTATACCCCCATCCCAACAATACGTAGGCCAGACTATGGAACTCTATGAAATAATCATGCCAGATCTAGCTATGCCAAGACTGAATAAGAACTAGCCCCCCAAACCCCAAATGAAAGCTCAAGGTAAAATAAAACCCCCCCAACCAACCAACAGATGACAAGAACTAATATATAGAACCCCCCTCCCAAGGACTTACTTAGGGGATAGAAGGAGACTCCTATCCCCCTCTCTGAGCCTGCTGGCCTTGATCACATCACTGTGTTAGCTCCCAGTTCCAGTTGAGTACTGCTAAAAAAGGAAGACCCCACTCCCTAAGCCTGCAGGCCTCGATCACATCACCACATCAGCTCCTAGTTCCAGTTGGATACAGCCCCACTCCCTGCCAACCAATCAGAAGGCTCCACCAAATCAGCACCTGCCACACCCTGACAGCCATCACTAGCCTGGCACCCTACTGGTCCACCGTTATCACCCTTCCACCTATCTGTGACAGTCATCTCCCCTCCCACCTGACTCTACCTGGAAAGCAGTCACCTACGCCAGAACTGTGCTTACCAGGAAGCTCACCAAGACTCAGAGGGCCCCACCACAGACACCAAAAACCTGCAGGTAACCTATACTGGCACTTGATGCCCATGGTCGGCTGACTCCCTACACAGCTCGTGACATATCAAAACAATACCTTATTGATGATAACAAAGGGAGAAAAGCACCATGCCAAGACGAGTACACCCCAGACACAGCCAGAGGCACCAGAACCGTGAAAAAGTAGAGAAAACACCGATCTGATACCAAAAGAGGGGCAACTCATCACCATTGCCTTCCTCCCACTGCCCTGCAACAGATACAGCAAACTGCACTGAGATAGAGAGGTTGTAAGTTGGGGAAAAGGAACTTGGCTGGTTGTCTGCTAGACCTTGTGACCGGTATGGTAGCAGAGAAAGGGGTGATATAACTTGAATATCTCAGCCTCTTGCTACTACCACATCTGACCACTTCCAATAAGTCACCAGATGACTTCTGAGGGGCATATCTTACTTTTCACACCTTTTGCATTAGGGAAACCCACCCTCCCCCTCTCAGTACTGCTGCTCTTTGGAGTTACCACACTTGCAGACAATGGAGCCTCTTTAGAAAGTCCACCAGTCTCAGTCCCCCATACTCTACAGGTAGGATAAGGACCTCCCAGCTAATCTGACTTCTCCTCTCTGCCGAGATCCAATCCTTTGCCAGCTTCAGCAGTCTCTTTACCACTTAAGCTGAAAAGTCCAAATGGTATGCCAGGTACCATAGTTTTAGTATCCAGTAAATATTCAGAATTATCACCCATCCTGCCAGAGAGATATAGCACTCCCCCCAGCTTTTAAGTGAGTCTCCTCATGCTCATACCTTTCTCTCCCACCAGGCCTTTGGCAGTACTGAACTATATACTGAGAGGAAGATGCCCAAGTATTGAACCACCTCTCCTGCTGGCACTACAGATACAATGATATTGCTATCAATAATTCCATTCTTCAGCACCATTGTCTCACATTTGTGCCAGTTCAGCTTCTGACCCAAGCATCTTTCATACTAGTCAACTGCCTCCTTGAGCTCCCCCACATCTTAGACAGAGCTCAGACCAACCACCATGTCATCTGCAAAGGCACCCACCTTTCAGTTCACTCCTAATATAGTCAATCCTCCAATCTGTCATCTAATTTTATCCAGAAGTGGTTCCAGTGACAGAGCATATAGGATTGGGAACAGAGAGTCCCCTTGAAGCACTCCTCTCCCTAGTGAAAATGGAACTCCTTGATGGCCATTCACTATAATGGCCACCTTGCTCTCCTTCAGCAGCTACATAATGGTCTGACTCAGCTTCTCTGGGATTCTAATTCTTGCCAATATCTTCCCAAACCACACTTGGTACACCCTGTCATATACCTTCTCTTGATCCAAGAAGATCAACCTTCCATCCACCCCTACAGCTCTCACCCTCTCAATAATACTATGTACCCATGCCATGCCCTCTCTGATCAGCCTCTCACTGACAAATCCATACTATTCCTTTCCCAGAATCTATTGTGCCACTGTCTGCAGACATGCCACCAGTATCTTTATTACCAACTTTCTATCCATATCCAAAAGTATGATCAGCCTCCAATTCTTCCAGTCCTCTCTCAGCCCCTTATCTTTATAAAGAAGTACCACTAGTCTTAACTTCTGTCCCCCTAGCCATTTTCTCAAGTTGATCACAGCTCCACACATCTCCTTTATCTCCTCAAGCACTCCTTCAATGTCTACCATTTTCTTCCAGAAATTCCATGGCAGACCATTCTTCCCTGGTGCTATCTCATTCTTTGTAGCTGACAGCACTCCCAAGATTTAATTCTTCTGGATGGGGTGGGTCAGATCCCCTAACCCCTCAGCCACCAGTAGGGTCCACTCCTCCAAGAACTCTTCAATAGTCCTTCCATCTTTCCCTCCCTCCTCCTTACTCCACAGGTTGCCCTATCTCCTCTGGAGAGAGCCCAGAATACCCTGCACCCCTGTCACCATTTCTCCATCTTCTTCTATAATACTCTCCCACCTCTGTCATACCTTGTATACTCTTAGAAGTCTGGTAAGATATATCATGGGCCTTTCTCCTTCCTCCAGCCCCTGCCACCTCAATCTTGCCACCATTCTTTGAACTTGTAGCTCCTTTTCCTCTCTTAAGGTAGTCTTTAGCTCTTCAATTTCCATCCTCACCCTCTCAACTCTCTATCCCTCACCTTCCTCCTCGGCACACTCATAGCCACCAGCTGAGTCCAATAGGAGGCCCTCCAGTCAGCATGAGATTTCCATCATCTGCTTTCTTCTAAGTCTCCCCTTCACTCTTCCCACCTCCCTCCAAAATACCTATACAGCAGCCTTCAACTTCAGCTATCAATTCTCTATGGCCATGCCTCCTCTCCTCTAATATGCAATATTATCTGTCACCTCTTCACTCCATTGTCCCCATACCCTCTTGTTTTTCAAAAAAGTACAGTTCAGTCACCAATGTCCAGGCCCACCTCCACTCCCTCCAAATGTTCTCTTCCCTGCTACCCCCCAGTAGTCTGACCAGGGGCACCACATCACTTCCAATTCCTTCTATTTGTCTATCCCCCAACAGTCAGCCATAAGAATCCAGTCAATCTGTGTTCCCAGTCCATATACCTAATGAGTAAAGACTGCTCAGTTCCCCCATTTCTGGTGCCCTGTATCCCCTAAGACACTCAGTCTCTCCACCTCCCATCTATCCAGCCCTCCACTTCTACTTACTCTACTAGCCCACCATCAGAGTGATCTACAGCAGTATCTCTAACCATATTGAAATCCCCTCCAAGTATATCAACTCCAGCCTCCACCAAAGTTCCACTGTCCAACAGCTCCTCTATCAAAGCTATTCTCAATCCTCTTTCTGCTAGACAATAGCAAGATCCTACCACTACTGGCCCCCACCCTGGCCTCACTCATATCCTCTATAGCAAGCAATCTCCCAGCCCCCAATGTCTCTCAGTTTCCCTTTGCCCTTTCTTATCAGAATTCCAATCTTTTCTTGCCATTCTGCTACCTTTCCCCACTCTCTTGACCAATTTAACTTGTCCTTCTCTTTTTTATATTATATATCCTAAAGTAGAAAAACATCTGCTTCCAAATCCTTAAGCCATATAAAAATATTTTGATGTCTCTCTGATTCCCTTAGCCCATTGACATTAAGTAAAAAAACATTGGTTATACTGTTCATATTGAATAATGTTTGGGTTGATGTTCTACTCTAAATCTCCAGATCCTGGTCTATTCTTGATAGGTCCAACTCTCTCTCAGCTTCTAGCTCAGATTCCTTCTTAGTCTCCAGCTTTACCAAGATCTCTTGCACTGTCACTGTGTCTTTCTCTTCTATTATTGCATAGTAGTCCTCACAAGTGGCCTCTCACAACCCTGCTCTATTCCAGATATTCCACCCAGAGACCACCATCCTTCTTGTTATCTCCTTCAACTCTGCCTCCCAAATAGTGTCCACCTCATACTCTTCATCCTCCAACAGCCTTACCAAGAATTCTACCATCAGCTTCCCCACAACTCTAACCCTACACAAGATATCACTCCAGGCCTTCTCACTCATTAGCCAGAAGTCCATATCCCCCAACTCCTCATCTGCTAATTCCATCACCATTCTGCACATTCAAGGCCCCTCACCCATGTGCTCCCCACCAGAAGTTGCTGACCTTTTTCCTCATTCCTGTCCTCCACTCAACCCAGTACTGGCCAACTCATCCCACTCCTCATCAGATACATTCACCAGATCTTCTTCAGTCACCCCAACTATCTGTCCCCCTCAGGCAATATCTGGGACTCCAAATTGAACATTTTTTGCACCCTTCATCACAACATCTTCTACCTCAGTCCCAGTAGCTCTCATGATACCTTTTGGCTACTTGACTCTCTTGCCCTTGCTGGCCTCTCTCTCCAGCATCTTGTCCTCAAAGAAAGGTACCTCCATCTCTACTGACTGCCTCCTCTGGAGAGTATGCTCAGAAAGCTGTGAACTCCCTGACCCTTTCTGCTTATTCTCTACCACTGTCTCTCCTCTAAGCCCCCCACTCATATTGTCTACTATGAGTCCTACAAGGAGTTCCTGTTGTTACTTCCTTCTCTGAGCCCTCTCCCAAATCTCTCTGTCCACCTGAATTGTCTTCCCATTAACTTCTACCCTCATTGTAGCTTTTTCAAAGGTGTGCCATACTCTCTCCTGTCCCATTCATCTTCCAGAGCACTGTTAGCAGGTCTTTCTCCTCTTCCTCCATACCCTTGACCCTAGACACCTTGCACTTGAAGGGCTCCTACTTCATCACCCTAAACCAGTCACTTCCTTTCTCCATCACCTTCTTTCCTGCCACTCTCAGTTATACTTCCACATCTCTCATCCTGAAGGGAGTCCCCTCCCACAACTGAAAGCCAATATTAATGACTTCACTATACTCTCTCATCACCTTTCCAACCTTGTCTTTTATCTCCTCCATTGAAACTGTGGAGACTCTTTTAATCACTGAATACATCATCCATGGGTCCCAATGAAGACACCATGCCATCAGAATAGCAATCTCCCCCACTTGCATTCTCTTAGCTACTGCCACCACCATATGCTCCTCTATGATGAATCCAACTTCGACTCCCTCCAGACCTTTCAAGAACTTCACTGATGCCACATCACTCAGCTTCTTGCTTAAGAGCACCAATATCTTCCTAGCTATCACTACTAGCCCCTGGAAGCTCAGCATGATGGTGAATTCCAAAATAGATTTCTTGAGTAATGGTGCCACCACCAGCCCTATTACACCATCAGCCAGGTCCCCTTTGTATATCACTCTTGAACCCTCAGCCACCTTCTTGGTTTGATCAGCAGTCACATCTTTTTTTTTTTCCTAATTCCCAGTCCTACTGTTATCAGCAGTTACACTACCCCTGCTAGCCTCATCTCTACCAGTCTCTTGCACCCCTATGCCTGGCCTAGCCCCACTACTGCCACTAGATTTCCCCCTCACTCCTCCAACTTGCTGCCATCCATCCTTGTCATTACCTCCAGCCTTATTCTTTATAGCTACCATGAAGCTCACCAGACTCTTGCCACTTCCCTCTCCTTCAGCTCCTCATCCTTCTCCCCCTCCACTCTTACCAGTCACCTTCCTGAAAGACTCTATTCCCAGTCCATACTCTTTTTTTCCTTGCTGCCAATTGAATACCATACTAGTTCCAGATCTAGTATACTAACTAGGAGGTTAAATCATTGCTATTTTGATAGTTACTTTTTTTAATAAACCATTCAAAAATTATGTGAAAAGTATGTATAATGTAAGTGATAGTGGAAGAAGATGCTGTCATTAATGCCACATTACTCAACTGCCCCTCTAGTATCCCCAAAACTATCCTAGCTATTACTGCCAGCCTCTGAAAGTTTTAGTATAATAGTAAACTCTGATATCAACTTCTTATGCAATAGAGTTATTACCAATCATGTAATATCATCAGACAGGTTCCTTCTATATAGTATTCCCAAGCTCTCAATAGGTCCTCTATATCTATCAGCAGTCACTTTTTTTTTTCCTGATTTCTAGTTACCCTCATCAGCAGTCACTTCTCTACTATTAGTCACACTACCTCTAGTTCCTTTCTCCTCTTTAATAGACAGTGTACTACTAGTATTTCTATTATTTCTCTTTTTCTTTTTAGTCATCTTCTATTCATCAATATTTTTAACACTACTATCATTCTTTATCATAGCTGTAAAACTCACTGGCCCCTCTCATTTAGCTGTCTTATTCATTCTCTATTCTCCTCCTGACTCTCCTTCACTCAATGGCCCAAAGAAATCTCACTCTATTCTAATCTCCTCCTTTCTATACTGCTAGCTGAATACTATGCCACTCTCAGATCCAGCACATCTACCAGAACCTTATCTGTTTACTATATTGTTAGTTACTTATTATAATAAATAGTTAAAAAGTATATCAAAAGTATGCCAGAAATTTGTATAATATAAGTAGTAGTAGAGAAAGAAGTGAAGAATACTGCTCTTATTTTATCTATTAATCATATAGTCCAGTATTCCTTTGATTATATACTTATTTTTGAGTACTATTCCTGATAAGAGATTTATATATATCTTTATCTACTTCTTATAGTTATCATTGGTAGGATTTATATACTCTTTTAGTAATTCTCACTCTTTTAGTAATTATTTCTTTTTTAGGAATAATTCCTCATCATTAGACTTATTATTCTTAATCTCAGTAATCCTAAACTCAGATAGTGGTTGAAAATAATTTTATTTTACTACTAGAGATATTGTTAGTTATAGTTGCCTTTTCAGTAATTGATGTTTTTTTAGTAGTTACTCTTTCAGTAGTTACTCTTTTGATGATTGCTCTTTTGGCTATTACTCTTTTAGCTATTGCTTTTTTGGTAGTTATTGTTGCTATTTGTACTGGATATTATGCTTTATATTGTGCTAGTTAATCAATGTTGACTACAGTACTCTCATTGATTTGACTCATTCGTATATAGTACTACTATAAATTATATAGAAATTCCCTCATTTCAAGGCTGTTATTAATTATTTTTTTGCCTATTATATACTATTGCCTCTTTGGAATATATATATATTTGCTTATTTCTATGAGCCATCATTTTTTCTATCAAAAGATATTCTTAATAATATTTAAAATATATAGTATACTGTGGCATGTATTTTGTATATAACTATAAGCTTCTGCACAGCTCAATGTGCCACTTGTGAAGCATAGTCTTGAATTATCAAGAATAAAATATATTGTTCGTGTCAATTATTGGGTCTGGGGTCATGTGACTGGTCATCTGATTTTTCATCAAAAGGGTCAGAAGTTTGATGACATTGATTATGATGGCTCAATTGTTTAGTGGTTGATGGGTGTTTTAACGTGATGGTTGGCAGGTGAATGTGGTGGCGATCAGGGTCTTAATGCAGGTAATGGCAATCTTGAATTATGCAGTCTGATTGATTAATGTGCATGGGAACTTGGGTCTCAAATAAGCAGTCTGGGTGGATCTTTTAAATATAGCAGGGGAAGTGAGTGATCAATCATCAAACAATGTGGGGTGGTGGTGATCTTAAACTAAGTGGCTCATGATGGTGGATCGGGAATCATTCATAGATTGTCTTGGTCACTCATATCATATATTCAATTAACTTGCAGGGTGGGCAGTCATTCTAGTTCCTGGTGGGTCCTTTTAATTTGGGTGCACTCTTGAATATGCAGAGACTGACTGACTATAACTTGGGTATCCAGGTATGATTTCCTTAATGGCAAAACTTGACTGACTTGAAAATTCACAGCAGTTCTTGGTGGCGATTTCCTTAAACTCAGCAGCAGCAGTCTTGAACAAGTGTTATCCTTGGCTCTTGGAGTCTTTTCCCAAAGTTTCTCACAAACTTAAGTTGGTTTATCTTACACTAGACTTCTTTGTCATTCAGATAAATGCCAATTGACTGAGGGTGGTATTTATACAGAGTTGTGTACAGATTTTGCTAAGTATATGGCTAAGTAATTGGTAATTCCCTACTCTTGAATTAGCACAGATTTGGAAGTCAAGTGACTAACTAGTAGAATAAGGCTAATCCTTTATTTGTAATGAATAAGGCTAGTCAAAGTGCAGTCACTGTTTGTGCAACTAACTAACTAGATCAAATTTGGCTAATAGAACCATCACTGTTCAACCTGAAGTTCAGTGTGACTGGAATTATGTCATCTTCTTCTTCTTCCTCATTTTCTTCAGAGTGTCTGGCCAAATCATTTTCTGCAACTTCTACCAGTGAGCTGACTTCAGTTGGGGGTTCTGAGGGTATAGAGGAGGTATCTACATGTCTTTCTAAGAGGTTGTTGAAGTCTTCTTCCCATAGAACAAATGGGTCACTGCTATTTCCTTGGTCTTGAGGAGTGATGTTAGCAGAGATGATGTCACCATTGATGATGTCATCATCTGTGAAAGGCGCAGAGTACTCTTGCTGCTCTTGTGGTCTCCAGTCTATGAGGTTTTCCTCCACAAAATAGGGAACATCTGTGGGGTTTTGTAGGGCACAGATCCTCAGAGGAGGGCCTTGGAACAGGGCAATCAAACCTCAGATGAACTAATCTGGATTGTCTTCTAGAAGGGGGTTCCAGAGGTCTTGCACTTCTTCACTCTTAACCAGAATAGTAGATTGGACCTCTTCTGCTACCATCTCTTCTAAGTAGTCTACCTGGTGACTTAACAGCTCTTGAATGTCTGAGGTTTTGACATACTGTAGGTTTGGAATGGCCCAAGGAGTATGTCTGAAGATTTGATGGACTCTTCTGGCCAATTACTGCTTATGCCTATCCATGTATGTGGTATCTGCAATTTCTTGATGGCTGGCCTCTAGGAATTCTTGGCGGAGGTGGTGTCCCATCTTATACTCTTGCCACATGAGAAGGCATTGAGTGGTCATTGAGATTCTGGTTTCCATTTCATGGTAGTTCAGAGTATAGTGATAGGGGTTCCTTGTATAAAGATTCAGACTAGGGATTCTTCTAGTGCACAGTCTCATGGCCCTTCTGATGTTATTGAACATCTGTTCTTGAACTGATGGCCCAGGGTAGCTCCTTGATCTTGCTGTTTGGTAGGTGATGGCAGGCATTTTATTTGTAGTAAGTCTTCTTAGGTGTAGATGCGATTGTATCTCTTCTTGATACTCCTTTTTATATTCTTGAAGGTCTTCTTCTTTGGTCCAGGGGTAGAGTCACCTGATTATTAGTAGTATACCACTGAAGTCATTATGAGTCATTATAAGTTTCTGATGAAGATCATCTTATGGTCAAGATGAGTCATGGGTGAGCCATGACTTGTGATCAGTAGCTTGCAAAGTAATAGCAGTCTTCAGGTTCTGATGTCACCAGATTCAAAGGCATTGTCACATCTGCCCCTTGCAAAATTAGAGCCATCCTCGGCAGTGAGTTATACAGAGATAGTGGTATCTTGATTTCTTTAAAGAGCAGATTGTTGGTACATTGGTAGAGACTGGTCATCCTCATATAGGGCAGAGGGCCTATTACTGGACTAACCATCCAGGAGGGGGTTTGAACCCAGCTAGTAGCTTCATTTCGGTATGCTTCAGTTCACTAGATGTTCTGCTGTTTCCAGGGTCTCAAAGTAAACTTCTGATGCTTAAGGTACTGGTTATTACCATATGTTGTCAACAATTCAAGAAAGTCAATACAGGGATTGGTCAATGTATTTTGTCTCTCTCAGATAGTAGAGCCTGATGCAGTTGCAGTATATCTTGGTCTTAAGAATGACTCCATCCAGAGTCTTGAGTTGGTAGGTGTGGTTTGCAAATACTTAGTGTATGAGATAGGGTCCTTTCCATTTCAGTTCAAGCTTGGCACTCCAGTTTCCTTTTATGATGGTTTGGTAAACCAAGACTTGTTGTCCAATAAGCAGGGGCTCCAAGTTAGCTTTGTGGTCATAGTACTCCTTTTGCCATTCTTGTACTTGTATTATAAATCCTCATACTTGCTGGCATACTTAGTGTAACTAGGCAATCTCCTTGGTGACTCGTTTCATCAAATTTGGTTAAACTGGTTCAGCAGGATCTTGTACTTCTCAACTGTACACCAGATAGAAGGGGGTCTGTTGGGTAGCAGTGGCCTTTGAGGTGCAGATACTGAACAGGATTGCTGGGAGGTAGATATCCCAGTTTAATTGATCTTGAGTCCTGCTGAGACCTCACTTGATGGTCTGGTTCATTCACTCGGTGAGTCTATTTGCCTGTGGGTGGTAAGCTGTTATTTGCTGCAGCTTGATCTTGAAGTTACTTGCAAAGGTTTTCATTGCTTTATTGACAAATTCACAGTCTTGATCGGTGATGATTTCTTGAGGAACACCATGGTAGCTGAAAATTTCATCATACAGGATTCCAATGATTGTCTGAGCATCAGTAGTTTCAATGGCAAAGACTTCAGGCCATTTTGTCAGGTGGTCTTCAATAATGAGGATATAGTATCTTCCTTGGCAAGTTACTAGTAAGGGTCTAATGATATTAATTCTAAGTCTCTAGAAAGCTCTGGCAGGGACTGGGATTGGCATTAATGATGCTTTGTTGATTGGCTTTTGTTGGTATCTCTGGCAAGTATCACATTGTTATATGTGTGTAGAAATCTGCTTCCTCATTTTGGGCCACCAGTATCTTTTCTTGATTCTGGCAATAGTAGCTCTAATTCCTTGGTGTGCATTCTGGTCATGGTTGGTTGTAAGTATCTTTGGTGTCTCATCTTCTCTTGGAATTCAGGTGTATCAGTCTCCTTCTACTCTCCAAAGTTTGCCATCGCCTTCTTGAAATTTCTTGAAGTTTCTCTAGATAAACAGCTTGTGGGCTGGCTGGATTCCTTTCTTGAAGCTCCTATGATACAGGCTCCAGATGAGGGCAAGACACAATTCTTGATTCATTTGGGTGAGTAGGAAGTAGCTTCTCTTGTGGGGGCTCCTTCCCTTCTTAAGTTTGTGAGATTCTTGACAAAGTGTCCAATTTGAATTCTTGATAGACAATAGTGAACTGGTATTCTTGCAGAGACATGATTTATCTGGCAAAGATCCTGAGGGCTCTGGTTTCCTGAACAACCATTGGAGGGCTTTATGGTCTGTAATGAGGGCAAATCTCTTTCCCAAGAGGTAGTGTCTGAAGTGGTCTACTATCTATACTACTGCAAGGCATTCCAGTTTAGTGGCACCATAATTTGCCTGAGTCTTGTTTGTGGCTTTGCTAGTATACTCAATGACATGTTCCTTCTTCTGGTCATCTTGTTGAGATAGAATAGATCCAAGTCCAAGGGCAGAGGCATCAGTTGCCAGGATGAATGGTTTGTCAAAATTTGGCCACACCAGGACAGGGGCTTTAGTGAGAGCTTTCTTGAGTAGATCAAATGACTTCTGCTGATCTTTTTTCCAATAAAATGGTTGGTTCTTCTTGGAGATATCTCAGAGTAGTACTGTCTTGTCTGAAAATCTTGGGATGAATCTCTGGTAATAGGATGCCAACATGAGAAAGGATAGGGTCTCCTTTGCTGAAGTAGATACCAGGTAGTTCTTGACTTTCTCCACCTTACATGGGTCAGCATGTGTACCTTGAGCTGAGACAACATACCCCAGGTATTCAACTTGGTGTTTCCCAAAGAAGCATTTCTTAGCATTGAGTCTGAGTTCTGAGCTTTGGATGGTATCAAATACTTCGTAGAGGTCTTACAAGTATTGCTCAAATGTCTCGGAGTAGATGATTACATCATCTATATAGACTAGTACATTTCTTCCAATGAGGTCCCAATAGATATGGTTCATCATTCTTTGGAATGAAGCTGGTGTATTGCAGAGTCCAAATGGTATCTGGAAATATTCATACTGTCCTCATCTGGTAATGAAGGCTGTTTTGCAGATGTCTTCCTTAGCTATGAGTATTACATGGAATCCTTAGAACTAATCTGTAGTAGTCATATACTTGGCTTTCTCGAGGGCATTGAGGAGGTCATCTATTCTTGACAGTGGGTAGGCATCTTCTATAGTGATTTTGTTGAGTTTCCTGAAATCCACAACTAATCTCCATCCTCCTTTCTTTGGCATGATGATTGCTAGCGAAGTCCAGGGGCTTGATGAGGGTCTGATAACTCCATTTCATAGCATTTCTTCTATATGTTGTTGTTCAAATTCAATCAGATGGTGTGGTGTTTGGTAGGGGTGCTGTCAGATAGGTTTTGCATTTCCAATATATATAGGATGCTCTCCATATTGATATGGTGGGAAGTTATTGTATATGGTGGTAAATATATCCTTATATTTTTCTATCAACTCCCATATCTGTTATTGCTGATCCTTGGTTAGAGTTGTCTCAATGTCAATGGCTTTGATTGCTGAGTCTTCCTCCCTGGTACTGTTAGTCTCACCAGAGAGGGCTTGCCATTTCTCAAAAATTCAAAAACTTCCTCCTTGTAGGTGTCTATCAGTGGTTCGAAATATCCCAGTATTGTTCCTTTGGGAATGGTGATCACTTCAAAGCCCATGTTCCTGATAGGGATGTGAATTGGTGACATCTGGTCATGAATTCATTCTTCTATCAGAAGTGATATTTTTCTTAGAGCTCCATTAATAGTTCAAATATCAAGTTGTCAGCTTCTACTGGGAGGTGTACATCAAGGCCTTTTTGCTGGTAAGGTTGCAGGGTGATATCTTCTCTTGCTCAGATGGGATGGCAGATGTAGGGTCTCATTTGTCTGAACTGAGCTACCCTTGCTACATGAACCTCAATGAGTGGTTCCTGGTGGTCTCTATTGGTGCTTCCAAAGCCTCTTTGTCCTCTCTTAGTGCTGTCCAGTTGCTTTGCTTCTTGGATGGTGGATTGTGAAGTCTTGATGAAGAGTATCTGACAGATAGCTGTCAAGAGGCTGAAGTATCAGTGGGTCCTTCCATTGTTGCAGATGATGACCTTGAGGGGGCCTCGGTAGTCCTGATCAATGACTCTTCCTTCTATGGTGATTCCTTCAGCTGTGCTACCATGATGGCTAAGTCCTTCATCTGTTTGGTGAGTATGGTCATTGGGTCATCTGGTACCCTTGACGGCTGTTGCTGTAGCTGTTGACTGAATTGGGCTGAAGCTGAAGGTGGGAGTCTGTTCTTGTAGTTGGCCAACTAAGCCCTGAGGAATGCATTCTCTTGTTCTGCTATAGTTCCTTGAAATCTTGGGACCTCAGCTCTGGCAGGTTCACAGTGAACTTGTACTTACTGGGCTGGTCTGTAGTCTGCTTCCCAACATTCTTGTGCTCTAGCAACTTGCTGCTCAATACTCCAATATTCCATCCTAATGACTTGCCTTCTGAGTTCTGGGTATAGGTCATTGAGGAAGGTAGTTGAAGCTAGTGCAAGTTGGATGGCAGGCTGCAAGTTTGCCTTGATTATCTATACTTGGATTCAATGGTAGAAACTCTTTGGAGTTTTATTGACAGCTTGGGTCATATAGGTCAGAGCTTCTTATACTTCTTGTTGGCATTCAAGGCCATTGAACTGAGCAAGGAGTCAGCCTCTGTGGATGGTGTATCTCTGTACATAATGTCCATTTGCTATAAGGTGAGCTTCTTGTTCAGCCCTATGGATTTCTCCTCTATTATGCCTAGCTTGATTGTATCTTTGAAGGGCTGGGCCTCTCAAAAGTAACTCAACAATACTGAGTTTTCTTTCTGTATCCCATCACTTGGCTGCTGCTTATACTTCAATTTCTCCAATGAACTCCTTGATATTTTCATTATCTGCACTATGGAACTTCTGTAAGTAACTCATGTCTGGCTCATCTTCGCTGTTCTCACTATCTGATCCTAGTTCAGAGGTAGCATTCCTTGATGGTCCTCATGGGGGTGGTGATGGTGCTTGATGTACAGAGGATACAGGCAGAGGGTGGTGTCTTGGTAGTATAGGAAATCTAGCTCTTCTGATCAATACTGGGATAGGAGTTCTCAATGGGGGTGGGGGTTCTCTGGTAGACTGCTGGTGATTATTAAATACTGGGGCACTGGGAGGGCTGGTGTTCCTTGCTTCTTGAGGATAGTGCCATGGAGTAAGTGACCAAGGTGCAGAGGCTCAGATGATTGAAGGTACTAAGGGGCTAATATAACTGGTATTGAACTCATCTGCCCCTTGCTGTTGTGAAGTAGTGAGGTCCTGTTCACCTTGTTAGAAGTCTGTGTAGCTGTCTGTATAATGATGTAGATTGAACTTATCTCTGGAGTTGCATGGGTTGGTAGTCCTTCTCTCCTTTGGATGTTTCAAAGTATACTCAGTCTAGGGGGGTGGCTTAGTTGATAACTGTAGAAATGTAGTTGCTCATGTCTGAGTTCTTCCTATAGATTTGGGTCTGGTATTCCTCAGGAAGGTCTTCTTCTAGGTCTTGGATCAGGAGGGGTTTTAGTTGTCCTCTGAGTTGTCTTCTCTTCCTTGGGGTTAAACTGTAATCCAGGTCACTTTTATCTTCTGATTTGGTCCTCTGGCTGCTATTTCTGAACAAGGTCTTAGCTGCTGTCCTGATAATAGTGTGGGCCTTCTTTTCTGCTGAAGAGGGCTGTCTTTGAACTTGTTGCTGGCTGCTAGGTTCTCCTGGAGTCTCCAATATAGATAGCTGCTGGGTTTTTGAGCCAAAAGATCAAGTCTTTAGAAAACTCTTCCCAGTTGAGTCCCCAAAATGTGGCATGCATTTTGTATATACATAACTATAAGCTTCTGCATGGCTCAATGTGCCACTTGTGAAGCATGGTCTTGAATTATCAGGAATAATTCATGTCGATTATCAGGTCTGGGGTCACATGACTGGTTGTCCGATTTGTTGTCAAAAGGGTTGGAAGTTCAATAACATCAATTATGATGGCTCAATTATTTAGTAATTGTATAACAGTTCTGGTTTCTTAAATGAGGAAGCGACTTGTTTCTAAGTATTCAAAGTAGCTCGAAGAGTTACTAAGAGTTCAGGATGATCTTGTGGTTTCTGGGAGAAAATATTCTGAGCTTTATTCAAGAGAACAGAGAGGATATTTATACAAGATCTGAAAGAAGGATCTGAGAAATCAATGGAAATGCCAAGAGAAAGATTTGTTGGCAATGATGATAAATAAAGATCTGCAATGTTCCATGAAGTTCCGTGACTAGCTAAGACTGGAACAGAAGTGACAAGAATGTTCTAGCTATGGCTTAGTGCCAAGAAAGGATTTCTAATCATTCAGAAGGTACTGGAAGGTTATGGAAAATACTAGAAAGATAAAGAAAAAAGAAATAAACTATGCTAAAATATTACATCTCCTCCTCCTTAAGAATCAATGTCCTCATTGAAATCGGAAGGTAACACAAGAAAATAAAACCAAAAGAAAAGACAAATAAAATATATCGGCTCATTGGCAAGGACTGGCCATCCTTGTATAAGGTGAGGGCCAAAGTATCATCTTGATCAGATGAGAACTGATTTGAACCTTGTTAGTTGTAGGGTTTACAGAGTTCTTCTGTAGGTCTTGTTGCTGATGCTATATCCCTTAGAGTGCCCTGATGTATAATGTACCTAATCAGTACAGTATGTCATCTACTATCCAAGGGGAGAACCTCACGGGCAGTCAATAAGTTCCTTTTTGCTCGAACTCTTTAATGAGGTCTTGGGAGTTCTTGAGATTGGTGGCAGGTTCCCAGGTAGCATCATATTCAGGGTAGCCCATCCACTTGACTAGGTATTCTGTGTGATGGTATCGGACTTGTTTATCTAAGATTTTCTCAACTTTGTACTTGATGTGATCTTCAATCATAACTGGTGCTGAGGGTGTTGGAATTCGGCCAGAGTAAGGGGGTGACTGGTTCCAGGCCTTGAGTTGTGACACATGGAATACTGAATGTATATACATGATTGTCAGTAGACTGAGATGGTAGGAGTAGGTAGAGACTTGCTCGGTAATCTTGAAGGGTCCAAGATACTTGGGTTGGAATTTGACTGACTGGCAGTTGACTTGAGATTGGGCCTTGATGTTGTTGGCTTTGAGTAGAACCATATCTCCAATAGTGTAGTTGACATCATGACATTTCTTATCTGCATACTTAGCTTGATATTGTTGAGCCTTTTGCAGATTCGCAGTTGTGATCTTGAGAAGGGAATCCATTTTGTCAATAAGGTTCTGGGTAGTGGGGACTTGTGTGTGACTGGATTGCTGGAATGAGACTAGGCTTGCAGGGGTCTTGGGATTTTGACTGTATAGTAACTGAAAAGGGGAAAGACTAGTAGATGATTGGACTATATTGTTGTAGGCAAACTTGGCATAGGTCAGGTAGTGGTCCCAATCATCTTGCTTATAAGACACATAGTTTCTGAGCATTTGTTCAAGTGTTCTGTTCATTCGCTCTGTTTGTCTATCAGTTTGAGAGTGGAAGGCAGTGGATATAGCAATTTGAGTTCCAAGAGTTTTGAAGAGCACTTGCCAGAAGTGACTTGTGAATTTGGGGTCGCAGTTACTGATAATTACTCGGGGAAGTCCATATTGGTGGAAGATAGACTTGAAGAAGATTCTAGTAATTTCAGGGGTGGTGGCATTAGTTGTGGTTGGCTTAGCAATGGTGATCTTGGTCAGGTGGTCCACAAATATGATGATGACATCATAGCCTGATTTGGTTCATAGGAGTTGTACAATGAAGTCCATTGTGACTTATTTGAACTTCTTGGTCCGAATTGGCAAGGGTTGTAGAAGACCAGCAGATGTTTGATTGCTTGACTTGTTTCTTTGGCAAAGATCACAGCATTGAATATACTCCTTGATTTCCTTGAGCATGTTGGGCTAATAGTAGTCTTGTTGAATGTTCTTGATGGTCTTCTCAGTTCCAAGGTGACCAGCTAGCGGGGAGTCATGGTATTCATAAAGAATCTTATATCATAGTTCAGGGTTGGCAGGAATATAGACCTTGTCTTGATAGTATACAAGGTTGTTCTTGAAAGTGTATTTGTCTTTAAATTCCTTGGTATCCTTTTGTAGAACCAGAGAGTCTTATTCGTATGCTGTCTTGATCTGGTTAAGGAATTTAGATGCCATGGTGACTTGTAAAATGGCAGCAAGGTCAGGCCTTCTGGAGAGTACATCTGGTACAACCAGGGTTTGGCTGGGCTTGTAGATGATGTTCGGGGTAAAGGTCTGAAGTAGCTGACTCCACTTGGCTTGTTGTTGGGAAAGAGTTGATTGGGTGTTGATGTACTGAAGGAATCTGTGATCTGTGATCACATCGAACTCAACTTCTTCTAGGTAGTATCACTAGGTCTTGAGGGCATGAATGATTGCCAGGAGTTCCTTTTCATGAGTGGCTAGCTTTTGTTCTGCAGGGGACAATTTCCTTGACTCAAAGACAATGGGTCTGTGTCCTTGACCATCATCTTGAAAGATGACTGCACCAATTGTGAAGTTGGATACATCAGTAGTAATAGTGAACTTCAAGTTCAGGTCCATATTTCTAAGGACAGGTACATGGGTCAGGCAGTTCTTGAGTTCTTGAAAGGCTTATTGACAGAAGGTATCCCAGATGTAGGGAATATAGAGGTCAGAGTTGGGTTGCTTTCACAGGAGATTTGTCAAAGATTCTGCGATGCCAGAGAAGTTCTTGACAAATCGGCAGTAGTATCCAGCCAGACTAAGGAAGGACCTAAGTTCAGTGAGACTTGCTGGTACAGACCACTGTTCAATGGCTTGTATTTTCCTTGGGTCGACTTGAATTCCTTTGGCTGATACAATGTGTCCAAGGTATTCAACTTGATCTTTGAAGAACTCACACTTCTTGAGCTTTGCATAAAGCTTATATTTGTGGAGGATCTTGAGAACTTGTTTAAGGTGTTTGAGATATTCTTCTTCAGTGCTGCTGAAGATCAGGATGTCATCAATATACATGAGCACAAAGATATAGAGCTGATCCTTGAAGACAGTCTGCATGAGGTCTTGAAAGGTTGCTGGTGCATTGGTGAGACCAAAGGCCATGACTAGAAATTCATAGAGTCCAAATGGTGTCATGAAGGCAGTCTTGGGTATGTCTTCTGGCTTGATTCGAATTTGGTGATACCCAGAGATCAGGTCAATCTTGGTGAAGTACTTGGCATTCTTGAGAGCATCAAAGATTTGATCGATGAGAGGCAGTGGGTAATGATTCTTGACAGTAATCTTGTTGAGTGTGCAGTAGTCTATGCACATTCGCAGAGTATCATCCTTCTTCTTGACAAATAGGACTGGGGAGCCAAAAGGTGACTTGCTTGGCTGAATGGCTCCTTGCTTGATGAGTTCATTGAGTTCCTTCTTGACTGCTTCAATTTCAAGTAGTGATATGTGATACATCTTCTTCTTAGGAATAGCTGCATCAGGTACCAGCTTGATTTCATGATCATGGTCTCTTGAAGGTGGTGGACCAGGTAGCTTGTCTGGGAAGACATCCTTGTACTTGTTCAGCAGTAGCTTGATACTTTCACTAATTGATAGCTTCTTGTCTTCTTTCTTGGGTCGGATCAGTGCAACAAAGGCACAGGTAACTTTCTTGAGAGCCTTCTTGAACTGGATTGCCGAAAGGGTGGCAATTGGGGTTCTCGTCTGAGTCTTGTCTGGCTTGATTGTAATGTTGACTCCATCTTGAATCAGGGTAACTTCATTCTTGGTCCAATCAATGTGTGGGTTGTGTTGTGTAAGTCAGGGTTTGCCTAAGATCAGGTTATGATCTCCTAGGGGTACCACTTCAAAATCTAAACATTCCCAGTACTTCTGAATCTTGAGGGGAAGTTTAGCTGCAATTGAGTCAATTGGTAGAGTGGTGCCATCAGTAGTGACAACTCCACCATTCTTGTTGGCTGGCTTGGTGAGAATTTTGAGTTTGTTGATGAGGTTCTTGTTGATGAAGTTTCCAACAGCTCTGCTGTCTATGAGAACATCTAGTTCTTGACCTTTGACTAGACCTTTGAAGATGAGCATTGAGTTGGCTCAATTCTTAGCTATGCTAGCAACTTGATCAGTGCTGCCAAAGTCTTTCTTATCTCACTTAGTTGGAGACAACTTGGTGACTTCCTTGATAGCAGGCAGGGTGGCTTGCTCCAGAATGAGCTGTGTGATTCTGTCACCTTCGTTGACAGTATAAGGTTGGTCCTTGTAGTTGACTAGTAAGACTTGCATTTCTTCTCAGAAGTCAGGGTCAATGACTCCAGCACTAACATCCAGTGAGTGCTTGACACTGAGGCCAGATCTTGGTGCAATTCTTGCATAATGTTCCTTGGGTATTTCGACTACAAGGCCAGTTGGAATGAGCCTTCTTTCATGGGCAGGAATGGTGACTTATTGAATAGATTGAAGGTCTAAACCAATGGCTCCTTCTGACTGTGCTTGAGGAATCTGGGCCTTGGAATTGACTTGCATGAAATTGAGTATCACTTCTTGTTTGACTTGATGACCTTGAGTGTCTTTGGACAGGACCAGGATCCTCTTGGGTTCGGTAGTCTTCTTGGGACATTTAGTGGCAATGTGGCCAGGCTGTCAGCAAAAGAAGCAGGCCCCAGCCTTCTTGAGATGCTCCTTTTCCTTAGGTGTAAGCTTGTACTTCTTGTTCTTGTCGATGGTATCTAGATCCATGGGGGCAGGTCCAACAGTTCTGACTTTGGTTTCCTCTCTTCTGGGGTTGTTGTTGAATGGCTGTCTCTTCTGCTCAAAGTGGTTGTCATAGGTAATAACATTGAACCTATCAGCAATTTTCATTGCAGTATTTAGGTCTTTGGGTTCTTCTAGTTCAACATGGACTTGGGTTTGTCCTTTGAGACCTCAGATGTACTTGTCGACCTTCTTGTCTTCAGTGACATGAGGTAGCTCCAGTAGGATAGACAGGAATTATGCATTGTATGCTTGTACAGACTTGAGTTGTTTGACATTCGCCAGGCAGTCTTGTGTGACTTTAGTGCTATTGACAGGTTTGAATTGGTCCTTGATAGCATCTGAGAATTCACCCCAGGTCTTAATTCAGCCAGAGAATCTTGTATTCTAGATATGATTTCACCACCAGATTGCAGCATTCCCTTAGAGGAGTGTGGTGGCAAATTGGACTAGTACTGCTTTATCCAAATTGGTCAGTTCTCCATACTGCTCCAATTGGAAAAGCCAAGCATCAGTAGACAGTCCTCCTCTTTGGCCATCAAAGGTGTTAGGCTTCTGAGGCTTGATGGTGACTGCTGTCAGAGATACTATTGTAGGTGCAGATATAGATGCAGGAGCTTTGCCCTCCTTCTTGTCTAGATGTTCTTGAAGTTGGGAAATTTGGGCCAGTGCAGTGCGCAGCAGGCTTTCTAGAGTCCCAGATGACTGAGTTGGAATTTCATCCTCTTCTTCTTACTGAATGTGAGGAATATTCTGTGGGACATAGTTGTCATAAGGGGTACTATAGGTATTGTTGTTCCAGGCATTGGAGTTGGGGTCCATGGACATGGTGTTTGACTAGTTCTTGAGAGGTTTCTTGTTTAGGCAAGATGTAACTTAACCACTGCTACCAAGTATAACAGTTCTGGTTTCTTAAATAAGGAAGTGACTTGTTTCTAAATACTCAAAGTAGCTCGAAGAGTTACTAAGAGTTCAGGATGATCTTGTAGTTTCTGGGAGAAAATATTCTGAACTTTATTCAAGAGAACAGAGAGAATATTTATACAAGATCTGAAAGAAGGATCCAGAAGGATCTGAGAAATCAATGGAAATACCAAGAGAAAGATTTGTGGGCAATGATGACAAATAAAGATCTGCAATATTCTATGAAGTTCCGTGACTAGCTAAGACTGGAACAGAAGTGACAAGAATGTTCTAGCTGTGGCTTAGTGCCAAGAAAGGATTTCTAATATTCAGAAGGTGCTGAAAGGTTACAGAAAATACTAGAAAGACAAAGAAAAAAGAAATAAACTATGCTAAAATGTTACAGGTTGATGGGCATTTTAACATGATGGTTGGCAGGTGAACATGGCAGCAATCAGGGTCTTAATGCAGACAATGGCAATCTTGAATTATGTGGTCTAGTTGATTAATGTGCATGGAAACTTGGGTCTCAAATAAGTAGTCTGGGTGGGTCTTTTAAATATGGCAGGGGAAGCAGGCGATCAATCATTGAACAATGTGAGGCAGCAGTGATCTTAAACTAAGCGGCTCATAACAGTGGGTCAGGAATTGTTCGTAGATCAGCTCGGTCACTCATGTCATATGTTCGATTAACTTGCAGAGTGAGTAGTCATTCTAGTTCTTGGCAGGTCCTTTTAACTTGGGTGCGCTCTTGAATGCACAGAGGCTGACTGACTGTAACTTGGGTATCCAGGTGTGATTTCCTTAACAGCAAAACTTGACTGACTTGAAAATTCATGGTGGTCCTTAGTGGTGATTTCCTTAAACTCGGTGGCAGTAGTCTTAAACAAGAGTTATCCTTGGCTCTTGGAGTCTTTTCCCAAAGTTTCTCACAAACTTAAGTTGATTTATCTTACACTAGACTTCTTTATCATTCAGATAAATGCCAATTGACTGAGGGTTTATTCACTGCAGTTTTGGGGGGGTATTTATACAGAGTTGTGTGTGGATTTTGCTAAGTATATGGCTAAGTAATTGGTAATTCCCTACTCTTGAATTAGCATAGTTTTGGAAGTCAAGTGACTAACTAGTAGAATAAGGCTAATTCTTTATTTGTGATGAATAAGACTAGTTAAAGTGCAGTCACTGTTTGTATAACTAACTAACTAGATCAAATTTGGCTAATAGAACCATTACTGTTCAACCTGAAGTTCAGTGTGACTGGGATTATATCATCTTTTTCTTCTTCCTCATTTTCTTCAGGGTGTCTGGCCAAATCATTTTCTGCAACTTCCACCAGTGAGCTGACTTCAGTTGAAAATTCTGAGGGTGTGGAGGAGGTGTCTGTATGTCTTTCCAAGAGGTTGTTGAAGTCTTCTTCCCATAGAACAAATGAGTCACTACTATTTCCTTGGTCTTGAGGAGTGATATCAGCAGAGATGATGTCACCACTGATGATGTCATCATCTGTGAAAGGCACAGAGTACTTTTGCTACTCTTGTGGTCTCCAGTCTATGAGGTTTTCCTCCCAAAAATAGGGAACATCTGTGGGGTTTTGTGGAGCACAGATCCTCAGAGGAGGGCCTTGGAACAGGGCAATCAAACCTTGAATGAACTGGTCTGGATTGTCTTCTATAAGGGGGTTCCAGAGATCTTGCACTTCTTCACTCTTAACTGGAATAGTTGATTGGACCTCTTCTGCTATCATCTCTTCTAAGTAGTCCACCTGGCAGCTTGACAGCTCTTAAATGTCTGAGGTTTTGATATACTGTAGGTTTGAAATGGCCCAAGGAGTATGTCTGAAGATTTGATGGACTCTTCTGGCCAATTGCTGCTCATGCCTATCTATGCATATAGTGTCTGCAATTTCTTGATGGCTGGCCTCTAGGAATTCTTGGCAGAGGTAGTATCTCATCTCATACTCTTACTACATGAGAAAGCGTTGAGTGGCCATTGAGATTCTGGTTTCTATTTTGTGGCAGTTCAGAGTATAGTGATAGGGGTCTCTTGTATAGAGATTCAGACTAGGGATTCTTCTAGTATGCAGTCTTATGGCCCTTCTGATATCATTGAACATCTGTTCTTGAACTGATGGCCCAGGGTGGCTCCTTGATCTTGCTGTTTGGTGGATAATGGCAGGCATTTTATTTGTGGTAAGTCTTCTTGGTTGTAGATGTGGTTATACCTCTTCTTGATACTCCTTTTTATATTCTTGAAGGTCTTCTTCTTTGGTCTGGAGGTAGGGTCACCTGATTATTAGTAGTATACCACTGAAGTCATTATGAGTCATTATGAGTTTCTGATGAAGATCATCTTATGGTCAAGATGAGTTATGGGTGAGTCATGACTTGCAATCAGTGGCTTGCAAAGTAATAGCAGTCTTCAGGTTCTGATGTCACCAGATTCAAAGACATCATCACAATACATATCTATAAATATACTAGAGGGCTTGGTAATATTCTCATAAAGATATATATCAATATTCTTCTTGCTCTAAGCATATATCTTTTTGTTATCACTTAGTTTA
>RQIL01003121.1:0-13211 GCA_003951145.1 Jimgerdemannia lactiflua
CTTACCACATTGGTAGCCCCAGCACTCTCTCCCTACCCCACCTCTTCACTCACCTGCCCACCCACCCCCCCTCTCTCAAACATACCTCATTGCCTTCCACCCTAGCCCTGCCTCCACTCTTGCTGCAGATCATCTTCACCAACTCCTTGCAATGGCCTTTGCCATTATCCCATCCCCTCTGCCATCCCACCAGTGTATCTCTCAGCATCCACTGCTATCTTGCCAACTTCTCCCCAGAGGACATCCTCCTCCTCTCTTCAAACACTGCTAACCAATGCCCTGCCATTCCTTCTATGTGCACCCTCTCTCTGGTAACATTCACATTATACCAATTTCTACACACACCTTTGACATACTTTTTCATCATTTATTGGAGAAAACTCTTAAGGCAATAGTGACTAAACAAGGTTCTGGCATATGTACTGGTGTGGGAGGTGGTCCAGTATTCAAAGGGCAGTATAGCAAGTGGGGGATCAGTTTGGGACTGGGATTCTTTGGACTCTCAATGAGTGGAGGAGCAGGAGTTGAGCAAGAAGGCAGAAGATAGTAGAGTGGTGAGTTTTACAGCAGCAGTCAAGAACAGTGGAGAAGGAGAAAGTACTGAGGGGTGGAAGACAGTAGGGAAGGAGAAGAGGAAGTCTGAAGGTACTAGAGAAGCACTTTCTGGGGGAGGGAAGGAGGGGACTAGAGGAGGTGTGACTGGCATAGTGGCAGGGACTGCTGATGGTGGTGTAATGGCCAATCTGGAAAAAAATCCAGATATGACTGCTGGTAGTGGAAAGGGGAGCCTGGGGGGATCAGGGCAGATTTATGGGGGTCAATCTGTTGAATGGTGTAATTAGCCTAGTAGTGGTCCTCTTACTCAAGAAGTCAATCTCAGAATTTGCAGTCATGGTGAGCTTCTGGGGCCTGGTGGTG
This sequence comes from Jimgerdemannia lactiflua, assembly GCA_003951145.1. Taxonomy (NCBI): domain Eukaryota; kingdom Fungi; phylum Mucoromycota; class Endogonomycetes; order Endogonales; family Endogonaceae; genus Jimgerdemannia; species Jimgerdemannia lactiflua. The sequence continues at coordinate 919 of RQIL01003121.1, forward strand.
AAGGCAAAGATGGTCTTGAGGCTGCTGGGTAAGCAACTGATTGATGTGGTGTCAGTGAAGTTTCTGAAGGAGCTGGAGGGGGTCAAGGTAGGATTTGTAGAGAAGAAACACCTGGTGGATGCTATGTCAAATGGGATTACAGTGGGTAAGGTCATAGTTCTGATGTCAAGGTGTTTGCACTGGGACCCCAGGATGGTGCACCTGGTGGTCAAGGGGGTCCCTACAGTATCAGTGGAGGAGATAAGATAGAGAGGCAGTGAGGTGATGAAGGAGTATGGAGATGTAGTCAATATTGGTTTCTAGATATAGGAGTGGATGATGATCAGAACAGAGGATTTAGAGGTGAGACTGAGGGTGGCTGGAAGGGAGGCAATGGGTAAGGCAAGTGACTTACTGAAGGCATTAAAGTTGGACTCAGTTGAGTGCAAGGTGTTGAGGGTGAGGGGACTGAGGAGGATGAAGAGGATCTGTTGACAGTGCTGTGGGAGTCGGAAGGGGCTGTAGAGTAGAGAGAAAAGGCCTGGGAGGCCTTTGAGGATGCAACAGGAGTGGAGAAGAATGGTGTGAGTGGATAAGAAGGCAAGGGAGAGAGTGCAGGGAAGGCTCATGCAGAAGAATCTACTGGCAAGCTTCAAGGAGAAGACAGGTGTGGGAATGGTGCCTCTGCTGGGGTTCACTGGTGGCCTTGAGATTTCACAGCATGCTCCCCAGCACAAGAAGATTATAAGAGAGGATGAGTCTGAGTTCTTTGTTGATTTGGATGAGAAGGAGGGAGACCAGGCTGGAGCAGAAGAGGCCTCATATAGTGACTTTGCACTGGAGACTGGGAGGGAGGATGTGGAAAGAAAAGGGACCAAGAGCATGAGGTTTGGAGTTCCAGATATCAAGCTTGGAGAGGTGATGGTGGGGTGGAGGGCAATCTGGTAAAGATGAAGGAAGGGATGCTGAGATGGCTAGTAGGACTAGAGAGGATAAGAGGCCCTTGACCCCTGGCATTGGTTATGTTGGGGGGGCAGGATGGTTGCTTGCTACCTTCAATGATCTGGCAGCAGATAAACTTGCTGAGTTGGATTTCCATATTGTGGGGAGGTGGAGTGGCAGTGCATCCTAGCTGGAGAGAGAGTATTGGACAAGCTTTTGATAGAGGTGCTGGAAATCATACTGGAGGAGGAGGGGTATGAGGTAGATGTGAGGAGGGAATCTGAGTTGAGAGAGGCTATAGGGTAGAGAGTTGAAGACTGTTGGAAGGCAAAGAATGAGGCTGAGCTGTGATGGATGGTCTGTGAAGACAATAGGGAAGAAGTAGAGGAGAAAGATGATGAGACTGCTCAGGAGATTGTAGCCACAATGGAAAGGAAAAAGATTGAGGAGGACAAGGTGGAGGCTGAGCATCTCTTGGACTTGTCTAGGATGGACATTAAGATGGAAATCTGAAGCAGCTGAGAAAGTTGTAATATCTACAAACAGTATTCCCTATGAACAGTATAACTAATATTTTATCTTTGAATATCAATAGGCTGCAGGGTGTGGAGCACCACAGAACATGTTTGAATGGCTAAGGGGATTGGAAGCCGATCTCTTTCTTCTGCAGGATGTGAGATGCAAGGAGAATGTAGACAGGCTGAATTGGACTAAAGAATGGGGTGGGGTGGCCAAATGATGTTAAAGTATTGGAATTTTGATTCACAAGAGTAAAGGTGAGCTAGTGAACATTGGGGGATAGAGTGAATGCCTCATGTGGGGAATGTGGAGGAGGCCAGGGTGGGGCCTGATAGTAGTTAGATCATGTTTCTGTCCAGTGGTCTAGGGGGAGAGAGAGGACTGGTTGGAAGGGCTCCTGGAGACTGGATTACTAATGGAAGCCAGGGTAATATTCTTGATGGAAACTTCAATATAGTGCAAGATGCTACTCTGGATAGGTCAGATGGGGGAGCAGGAGTGGTTGGCCACAGTGGTGGACTGGGCAGGTGGGAGGAGATTGAGAGGCTGAGTTCTCTGGGGAATGTGGGGAGGGCTAAGTGGAGAGTGGACAAGGTCTTCACACATTGGGTTGATGGACTGGGAATGAGGATTGATTGGGTGCCCTCAACTGACTGCTGGGGAGAGGATGTTTGGTGGGAACTAGGAGTAGTCTGGTGCCCCTGGTCAGACCATTGTGGGGTACTAAGGCAGGGGAACTTCGGGGGGAGTGAGGAGGGGCCTGGACATTGGCGGCTCAATTGTGCTCTGCTGGCAGATGAGGATCTATGAGGGAAGTGGGAGGGGGAGGTAGTGACTAGTATTGCCAGATTGAGGAAGAGGGGGTCCCAGTGGGACTCAGATGGGTGAAGCTGAAGGAGGCAGTGAGAATGTACTAGGGTGGGGCTGGGAGGCAGAGAGAGAGGCTCCAGCAGAAAAAGGGGGTGTGGACATCCCATTGGTTGGAACAACTACTATTGCAGTGGCCAGATTTGAAGGGATGAGAAGGAGAGGAGGAAGAGGACTGGCAGATAGTATGAGTGAGGATGAAGATTGAGGAATTGAAAGAATTCCAGAGGATGGAAGAGGGGAGCCATGTGCAGAGAATGGTGGCAAGGCTAGGTGGCAGGGGCTGGAAGAAGGAGAGAGGTCTACTAATTACCTTTCTAGGCTACTGAGGGTGAGGAGAGTAAAGTAGTGGTGGGAGGGGATCATTGGAAGAGATAGCAGCTTGGTGACTAAGGTCCAGGAGATCCTGGGGGAGCTTAAGGATCAGTGGGGGAAATTGTGGAGTGAGGAAGAGAGAGGTGAGGACAGTGAGACCATTGTGGAGTGCTTGAAGGACTGGTGCCCTCCAGAGGTGGAAGGGCTGGGGGGAACTGGTGAGACCAGTGAGAGAGGAGGAGATTCCGTATGTCCTGGCTGATACAAAGTTGGGGACTGCTCCTGGGGAGGATGGGCTGTCCTGGGACTTCTGGAAGAAGATGGTAAAGGTGGAGGGGGTGCTCCATGAGGTGAGGGATATATGTGATGAAGTGGTTGAGTCCTGATCCTGACTGGGTGGTCAGAAGTTGGGATTGGTGACACTACTTTATGAGGAAATGAGACAGAGGGAGGACTGGAAGAATTGGTAGCTGATTATGCTACTGGATATGTACAGAAAGTTGGTCATAAAGGTGCTAGTGGTGAGGCTGCAAGTGTGGTACAGCATGTCCTGGGAGAGGAGCTGTGAGGATTTATTGGTGAGTGTTTGATCAGAGATGGTACACCATGGGTGTAGGGATCCCAGATGGCTGGCCATATAGCCAATGGCTGGTCAGGGTAGCTCAGCCTTAATTGGCTAGTTGGCCAAGTGGCCAGACCTTATTTAGTATTTTGATTTCCGAATTTTCTATATTAAATAAAAGGTCTATAAATGGCACTGACTAGTTGGCTGTAAATTTAATATAGCTCAGCCTTAAATTTATAGATTGGCTAGCTGGCCAGGCTAAATTAAAGCTGTAAATTTAAAGCCAAGCCACTCTGGCTAGCCATTGGCCATATGACCAGCCATCTGGGATCCCTACCTGGGTACATGGTATTATTTAAGGGGCTTGAGCTACTGGGGTGGATGGCCAGCTGGTGTTTTTAGACCAGGAGAAGGCTTATGACAGAGTGTAGTGGGTCTGGCTGGGGAAGGTATTGGAATGGATTGGGATACCTGAGGGACTGGGGAATACCATTATCTGCTTTCTGGAGGGAAGTCAGGCAGCAATCATAGTGAATGGACATAGAGGAGTTGCCTTTCCCCGGATGTGGGGTGCCACAGGGGGACCCCCTGTCACCTAATCTTTATACACTGTCCTTGGAGCCACTGTTGGACAGAATTAGGCAGAGAATCGAAGAGCTGACCATATTGAAGGTGAATTGGAAATTGGGAGCCTTTGCAGATAATATGGTGGTGGGACTGGGCACTACTGCAGATTTGGCAGAGCTTAAGAAGGCTGTTGGATGGTATGAATAATGCTTGGGGCAGAAGCTGAACTGGCATAAGTGCAAAACCTTGGTCATGGGAAATGGATTGATTGGAGGAGACATTATTAGTACTATCATTCCCCCTGGGGAAAGAGTGAGGTACTTGGGAATTTTCCTCTCAGTGTATGGATCAGTACTATCCAAAGCCTGGTGGGAGGCCAAGGTGGGAGCATGGAGAGATGTACTGTAGAGCTGGAGAGGGTGACATATCTCTCTGGCTGATAGGGTGACTATATTGAACATTTACTATATGCTGAAGCTATGGTGCCTGGTGTACCACTTGGACTTTCCAGTATATGTGGTGAAGAGACTGCTGAAGTTGGCAAGGGAGTGGATCTGGGTGGGCCATGGGAGTCAGATTAGGTAGGATGTCTTGGTAATACCAGTGGAGAGAGGGGGTCTAGGGTTGATGAACTTCCCTAAATGACTGCACTGCCTTTATGCCTGGTGGTTGAAGAGAACAGTAGTGTTAAAAGGAGGCAGCTGGGTCCCACTGATGCTGAATGTGTGGGAGGCAAGATATGCTCCCGGGGGTCCTCTGGGGATCTATTGGTGCTAGTGGAGGAGGGAGAAAGTAGAAGACTCCAGTATAGGGGGTTTTGATGGAGGGTGGTTGAGAGAGCACACAGGATTGATGTTAGGTGGGAGGGTCATATCAAGGCTAAGCAGCAGGGTATAGGAATGTGGCAGTGGCATAGGCTACTACTGGGAGGATTGCCAGGAATGGACTTTGACCTGGGGGCTGGGGTGGAAAGTCATTGTTGAATGGGAAAGGACCTTTGGCTGGAGGGATGGTAGTGAGTGGAAATTGGGGAGGAGTGGGATTGGAAAGGGCTGTGGACCAGGGGGGTGGTGGTGAAGAAGTGGTTGCTTCCCAAATACTGAGTAGTGTGGTGGAGAGTACTTAGGCGGAATGTGATGTTGAACTTTAGGTCTGGTCATCTGGTTCCAGGAGAGACCTTTGAGTATGAGGAGTGCTTGGGAGATATGCAGGAGGGGGGGGGGGTGCAGACCCCGGACCATTGGCTTGGAGAGTGTGAGGTTCTGGATAGTTTCTGGGAGGTTATGGGAGGTAGATGGGGTGGGGTCTACAGGGATGCTGGAAAATTTTGAAGAGATAAATGTTGGGAGATATTGGTGATGAGTGGCTCACATTATGATAGGCTCTGGCAATTTGGGTAGGGCTTACAGGTCATTGGCAGGCAGTTTTCAAGGAGGGCAGATTGATGACAGGAGAGGAAAAGGTAGCAAGATGGGAGGGATTACTGGTGGACATGCTGTTGGGGTGGCAGAAAGGGTGGGGCCCACAGAGGGGTCACTATTGGAAGTTGGTAGAGACCATCTGTATCAAGAGTGAGGGTAGAGTATATAGTATTGGTGAGAAAGTTGTTTTTGTGAGAGTGGGGGTAGATGGATGATTGAGTGAGAGTGTGGAATAGAGTAGGGATTGGGAGGGGCTACCATTGTGATATTAGGACACCTTCATTGTCTTAGATTATTAATAAATGGAGCTACAGTTTATAGAAAAAAGAAAAAAAAGAAAAAAAAATGCTACAAATGTAAACAGTAAGGACACTATGCTACTGAATGCAATATCCAAGGCTGCTCAAAAAATTCTGAACCACCAAACTAAAAGAATACCCACAACAAAAGGACCGAAGCTCACCCAGTCGAAGACTATGAGCAGAGTAACAGTGAGGAATAAAGTGACCTAGACTTGTACCCAACCAAGGCTGAATATAGAGAAACAGTCTATCTAGCAGAAAAGAGAAAGTGAGCAGTAGGCTGCCCCTAAACAGTAGGAAAGCCATCCAAAAGAGCAAGCAGGAGAACCATCCAAGATGAAGATGAAGAAGAGCAGGTTGATACACCCCCTGTTCTCCTTCACCATTCATCTCTGGAGCTACTATCAATGGAGAAGACCCCTTGCCAGAATCTGCCAATAAAGAGATAAAAGAAGAACCAGAATCAGAAACCAAGACTTTAAAGTCCAAGAAGAAATACATCCCAAAGACCATGCTCTGGGACATCTACAATGTAGCCTGAAAGAAGATCCAAGAAGTTAAGATAAAAGTCTCACTCTTGTAGTTCCTACAACTTACATCTGCTGGAGTAAGAAACAAGTTGCTGCAAACCATCAGATTTTACATCTATCCCTTAAGAAGAACCAGTAACCCCAGCAGTGCAAGCTGCAGAAAGGCATATCAGCACCTATCTGTATGAAGAAATCAGAGGCCAGAAGGTAGAAATCCTCATTGACACAGTAGCAGCTGTATGTGTAATTGCAAAGAAATTCCTAGACAGTACTCAATGGCTTATTGATGGACCCTCTAGCCTCAGCATTAAAGTAGCAGATGGAGCCTGAACTCAACCCCTGGGAGAGGTCCAAAACATCACTATTACACTTGGATACATCCAGTTTGCCATCCCTAAGGCAGTTGTAACCAAAGCTGTCACCTATAATATGATCCTTGGTACTAATTAGATGAAGGAGATGAATGCAGATATTAGCATTGGTCAACAAGTACTCAAATTCGACTACAGAGGAAAGAAGTACTGAGTCAAGGTCATCAGTTTTGAGTCATCAAAGAAAAAGAAGAAAGTGACCATTCAAGAAGAATATGTCAGCAGTGAAGAATCCACTACAGAGGAGAAAGAAGAGGAGGATTCTGAAAATGACAATGACCCCAGACTGAGGCCCTGAATCAACATGGTAGAAGACAGCCAAGAAGTTAATGTGTGGGCACAAGATACCATCTCCATCACAATCAGAGCCATTGCTAGAGAAGCCAGAGGATGCATTAAATGCCTCCAAAGATATAAATGTAAGGAACACTCATCTAGACTGGGAATTCGAAAAGGCCCTGGTACTACATGCTCCAAATGCAGAAGAAGAAAGAAGAAATGCCTTCACACTACTCAGCCAAAAAACTATACACAAGTCATGCCCAATCCTGAAATTGAAGCAGTAGAAGTACAAGCAATTTGAGACCAACCACCAGAAGAAGAAAATGATGGTTTTTCCAAAAATGAAGAGCTCTCTGCAATTGTTTCATGGGATGATCTGAATTGGGCACTACAAGAAGGAGAAGATGACAACACCTGCTGGAGTGAAGAAGAAGCTGGACCCAGCTCACAACCAGTCATCCCAAGGCCTGAAACCCATCAAGAAAAAGCCTTCTGAATGGACAGATGCCCTCCAAGTCGTTTTCTACTCACCAAGAGACTACTGCTATCAATGTCATATATTGAGCCAACAAGCCAGACAGCCCTCTGAAACAAAATTCCTGAAAATCATTACAGAAGGTACCTTATTCCAAGAATCCAAAAAGAAGAAATGGAGTAGGATTCTTCACCCAAACTGAAGTAAAGCCCCTCTCTACTCTCCCACCCAAGTATGATGTGAATGGATGCAGATTTCCAAAGCTAGAAGAAATCAAAGAAAGAATGAAAGCACTTCTAAGCCATGGGATATTGCCATCATGGTAGGCATCCTAGATGATGGCCTTATCAAAACGAAAACATCCATCTCAGTAAGGATATAATCATACACACACTCAAGAGAGGAGATGACCAAGCCCAAATTCGAAAAGAGAAAAAGAAGAGACCCACAAAGGAAGGTCCTCAAGATATATGTCCTAGGAGAAGATATCCTGACTCTCATTTGGTATGCAATCTGCCAAGGATGGATTTATGATGCTATCAACTTCATAGAAGCCCTGGACCCCACTGGAAAAAGAGGATTCCATTATCTTTGAGACCCCTCTACTAGATTGAGATGGCCACACCTAGACATCAGAGGCTAGAGATCCAAAGCCACAGAAGCCTCAGCCCATGGACAGCCTACACTTGGCAAGAATATTACACAGTTCACCCTGTTTAATTCCAATGAAATCCCACCAAAAAAGACATATCAAGAAGATATTGGCTATGACCTCAGCAGCCTTTATGATACTGTTATGGGCCCTGAAAGTACAAAGCTCATCCGAATCAGTATTGTCATGTAACCACCAAAAGGAACCTATATTCAGTTGACCTCAAGATTAGGGCTAGCTCTTGAAGGACTTTCTACTGAAGGTGGAACCATTGATTCAGGATATACAGGCGAAATCAAGTTCATCTTAAGAAATGGAAGTGGTGAATGGATTCAAATCCACAAAGGAGAGAAAATCACACAAGCAGTCTTCCTTAAATACAAGACTCCTCAGCTGCAGGAAATACCCAAGCTCACTCAAGGCACCAGACAAGTCAAAGGATTTAGAAGCTCAGACAAGAAGGAAGAACATCTCCTTCAGGTCAGCCAATTCAAAGCAAATGCCCCTCAGCAAGTTTTCCACCAACCAGTAAAACTTCACAAGAACCTCATTCTTGAGCTAGGAGAGCAAACTACTATCAAAATATTTGCACCACCTGACACTAGGAATCTCTTCTTTTAACCCAATAAAGAAATCCAAAACCTGCATATAGAAGGATATACATTCTCTGACAAGATGAATCCAGTACACTCTTGACCAACCAACATGAGCTGGGAAAATATTATCTTGCTGAAAGGAACTATCATTGGACACCTGATACTCTATCTCAACCAAACACACAAAGAAGTCTATGAGTTAAATTTACAGGGAAATGGCAAAAGGTAACAGAAGAAAGGAAAGGCCCCTCTATGACCCAGGAGAAAGTGAAGCCTCCCACAAACATTAGAGAAGAATTGATACCTCAGCAATAATAACAATTGACCAAACTCCTTTATAAATATCAGGACATCTTCACCACAGACTATGGCAACCTGCCATATAATCCATCATATCACTACAGTATAAATACAAGAAATGCAACACCCATCTGACAGAAACCATATAGGGTACCCCACCACTTGAAGATATTTGAAAAAGAACACATACAGGAACTCTTAGACAATAGAGTCATCCGACCCTCTACCAGCCCTTGGGCCAGTCCTATACTTATTGTACCAAAGAAAGGAGGATGGAGACTTATTGTAGACTTCAGGAAACTCAACACAGTAACCAAAAAAGATGCATACCCCTTGCCCCAAATTGATGACCTTCTGGATTAGCTACAAAATGTTAGATACTTCAGCAGCATAGATATATTTGCAGGATTCCATGAAATATCAATGGACCCCAAAGACATTCAAAAGAAAGCTTTTCTTGCCATAGGAAAATTGTTTGAATACCTCTAAATGCCCTTCAGACACTGCAATACACCTCCAATCTGCCAGCAATTGATGAACTCAGTATGTGTCCCTCTCATCCACTACTGTCTGATTGTTTATGTGGATGATTCCAAAATATACTCAGCAAATTTTGAAGACCACCTTCAAGACCTTGAAGAGTTTTTCAAACTCACCTGACAGAACCATCTGAGGTTCAATTCAAAGAAGTGCTACTTTGGCAAACAGAAACTCAAATTCCTTCGATTCATAGTTTCTAAAGATGGAATAGATGCAAACTCCAAGAAGATAGAAAAAGTCAACAACTTTCTCAATCCCTAGACCCCAAAGAAAGCCTTATCCTTCCTGATGCTTGTATCTTACTACAGAAGATTCATCAAGAGATTTGCTGAAATCTCTGCCCCAATCTGAACCTTGCTGAAGAAAGAAGTACTATTCTAATGAAAAGAACCACAAGAAGAAGCCTTCTGAAAACTACAACATTGCCTGACCTCACCACCAATCCTAGTCTGACCAGATCTACAGAAACCTTTTATTCTGTATACTGATGCATCTAAGAATGGCCTCAGAGCAATTCTTGCACAAAAAGGACCTGATAAACAATACTATGTGATAGCTTATACAAGCAGCGCCACCAAAAAGCAGCAGACCAACTATTGGAGCACCAAATTGGAATACCTTGCAGTCATATAGGTAGTCACTCTGTTCAAATATTATCTTATTGGAAAAAAGTTCACTCTGATTACAGACCATGCAGCTCTCAAATGGTTACTGCATTGAAAAGACCCCACTGGATCCTTTACTGATGGATCCTTATCCTTCAAGATTATGAAATCAAAATTATCAACAAAGTGGGAAGAACTCACAACAATTTTGATGTTCTTTCCCACATGACCCAATGAATCAAAGAAAGAGTATATCTCATTACTATACTCTCAAAGAAGTTCCCATAACCATCAAGGAGCAAGAAGATCTCATCTGACAAGATACCAGAGAGCCTACCAAGAACAGACAAATATACAAGACAAGATCCAAAAAGAATATCAATATTGGCCCCACCTCAGAATATATCCAAAAGTGTGACATCTGCCAGATGTACTAAGGAAAGAAGAACTATCAAGCCTGTTTATAACTGATTTCCCCACTCACTCACACCCTTCAAAGATGGGGAGTAGATGTAATTTGACTCTTGCCAGTAATACCAAAAAGAAATAGATACATCCTAGTATTTGTTGAACATCTGACCAAATGGCCTGAAGTATACTCCATGGAGATTGCAGATGTCCTGACCATTGTTGGACACCTTAATGACCTCACCCTCCAATATGGACCTCCTGAAGAACTCATCTCTAACTAAGGAACTGAATTTGTAAATAACATAATCTCAAGTTATGTATGAATTCATAGATTCCACCTGAAAAGGAATATCTCTTATCATCTATAAACCAATAGAATGATATACAGGATGAACCAGACCATCAAGAAAGGACTTGCCAAGATCAATCCTATCAATTGGGATCTCTGCTTACCTGAAATCCTGTGGGAAATTCAAAACACCCCTGCTGCCTCAACTAAATAAAAGCTCTTTAAAATGATATTTGCTAAGAAGACCAGAACTGCTGACTATAAGAACCTTGGAAAGCTTCTTGAAAAAGGAGATCAGCTGTGAAAAGATGCCTAAAATCAGATTATCAAGGCCCAGGAAAGACAAAAGAAGTATTATGACCAGAAGCGAAAGGATCAGAAGATCAAGATTGGAGATTAAGTCCTAGTTTGGAGAAGTATGATTGAGTTAAACTTTACTGCCAAACTGGAACCAAAATGGGAAGGACCATATCTTGTACATAATATCAGAGAAACCAGCATCTATATAAGAAGTATGAATGGACAAATACTGAGAACCCCAGTTTACATCAATTGGCTCAAGATATATCTACACAAACCATGATTGATCAGTGCATCCAAGCCCTTATCCTCAGTTCCTTTCAAGTCCTTCTAATTCTCTTGCCTCAATTCTGCCAACCTGAAGGAACTTTAGTCCAGCAGATCCAGAAGCATCAAGAAAACCTTGCCATTGCCCAAAGATTGCTTCAGATACACTAATTACAGGCCTTCAACAATATCAGACTACTATTACAAGATTAGTCTTATATAAGAAGTACAAGAGGAGTCACTATCCATAAAGCTAGGACTCTAAACAAATCTATACCTTGTCAAATAAAATTTTGGAGCACTGATACAAGCCTATTTCTACCTCAATAATATTCAACAGATGATTGAGATCATCTTTGAGAGCACTCTCCAACAAGTGGACATCCTATTTTCTGAAGAACTAGAAGAGGCCCTTGAACTAGAATGGAGTGGCCCAGATACAGAAGAAGATGATGGTGCCAGCATAGATACAGAAGATGCCTATGGTTATTAGAATGATGACTAAAGAATAGTCTGGGACAGACCCCACTTTAGTGGGAGCTGATATGACAAACTACAAAAATGTAGCTATCTCATAACTCAGTTAGATGATGTGAACAAGTTGACATAAACACTTAGCATAGTATAGTAACCAGCACAGCAACCATTGCTGTAGAAAAACTATATAAATAACTCAGATAGTTAAAGTAGAAAGTACTCTGTACAGTAACTATAACCTCTTACAGTGACTATAACCCCATATATAGCATTCTATAATTAGCCAGATAGTAACTAGATAGTAACCATAATGTATAAAATACCCCAGTGACAAGAGTGAATAAACCTCAGTTCCAAAAGCAAAGCAAAAGTCAATTGTCTAGTATACTTAGGAGAAACACCTGCCAAAAGTCACTTGATCCTAAAGATTACAATACTTAGGAGATATGCCTGTCAATAAGCCACTGCCAAGAAGTTGTGAGTTACTTTCCACTCCAGTCCATTTTCTAATACAAAGAAGTTTTGTCACAAAGTTCAAGTGAAGAACTTTGCTGCCTTTTTGGTTCACTTGCTAGATAAGACTGAAGAAATCTGCTAAGTTCGAGTGAAGAACTCTACTGCTATTTGAGTAATCTGCTACTTAACCCTTAGATTGAATCACAGGCAAATTTACCTGCAAAAACAAAAACTTTTAAATTCTATAAAAAATCTTCAATAAAAT
>RQIL01003132.1:0-13208 GCA_003951145.1 Jimgerdemannia lactiflua
AAAAAAAAAAGGAGAATCATTGAAACCAACAATGCTCAAGAGGACTCAAGTAAAGAGAGTGAAGATAATCAGAAGACATTAGCTTATGCCACCTGCCAGATTGAAGACTAAGTCTTTGAGGCCATCATTGATATAGAAACTAGAGGATATCTTATCACTAAGAAGGCAGTAGACTGCCTGGGTTGGGAAATAGAAGAAGCAATCAAACTGGTATTCATCACAGCTGATAGAACATGAGTATCACCTCTGGGAAAGATTTGAGATGTGCCAATCAAGTTTGGAGAAGCCACCATCCCAGTAGATATTATTGTTACCAATATAACTAACTATAATATCCTCATTGGCAATCAATGGCTTCACAAAGTCAAGGCAATGATTGACCTCAGTGATCAGAAGATGCAGATTATCTATCAGAGCAGGAAGATCAGAATTCCCATTCCCATCAATGTCTACAAAGGAGTCTGCCCTGAGATGGAGAAAGAGCAAGAAGAAGAGGCCTATATAGTCACTACAAGGAAAGGAAAAGGCAAGTAGTTGACAGAAGAACAATGGTACATAAAAATTGCAAATGGATATGCACCACAAGGAGTGTGCCCCTATAGTGAAAGAATGTACTGTGCTCATCACCTGGATCACTACTACTTCTATATCAATAAGGTAAAGGAGATCACTAGTAAGACAAAGAAGAATCAAGAGGAAATAGAAGATGAACCACCAGAGCTTTTGGATGACAGCAATAATAAGAATGAGGATATCATAGTCAAAATTTAGAGGATCCATCTGGATGCAGTTATGTTATAGTACAAATCAGAGAATGCAGCTGAAATAGACTTGTCCACTACTATACACACCATACTCAAACCACAGACTACAATCATTCTTGGAATAGAAATTGAAGTAACCATCTCACCAAATCATATCAGAATCCTCAAGATAAGAAGTAGCTTAGTGAAAAGTGAAATATTCATAGAAAGAGGAGTTATTGATTCAGATTATATAGGAGAAAGCCTTCTTCTTGCCAGGAACCACAACCCAACAATTTCATTCAAAGTAAGGAAGAAATATCAATTGGCACAAATGCTCATTCTATCTGTTCTTAATCTAAGGATCAAAGAAGTGATAAAAAGCAAATAAATAAAGCAAGAAAGAGCTGGATTCAGCTCTACAGGAAGAGGAATTCTTATAATAACTAAGATCACTGAATTGGAGCACAAGAAAGAAGAAAGCTAAGACAAACACATCTATATAATCAGAAGGAGATTCCTTCTCAGGAAAGAATTACAAGATCTCTTGCATATATTCAAAGATGTACTTGCTATAGACTTCAAGGATATCAAGACCAAGAAGCTCTTATACTATTATAATGTCAATACTAGAAGTATAAAGCCAATTTATCAGAAGGCCTGTCCCATCCCACCAGCTTATAGAGAATGACTCAAGATAGAAATCAAGAAGATGGAGGAATCTGGGATCATTAAGAAAGCCAGCAGCTCTTGGTTATTACTTATTGTTCTTATACCAAAGAAAGGAAGCCAACTAGGAGAATTCACACCCAGACTCTGCACAGACTACAAAAGACTTAATGAGGTTACTGAAAAAGATAGACAACCACTGTCCAATATCAGCAATATTCTCATCATGTTGGAGAATGAAGCATAATTCTACACTACACTTGATCTGTTCTCTGGATTCCACCTAGTGCTTCTAACAAATCGAATTGAATCGAATTGGACCTAAATTTGATTTGATTCAAAAACTTCTAATTGAATTGAGGCCCAATTCAATTTGAATCAATTTGAATTGAGGCCCAATTCGATTCAAATCAATTTGAATTGAGGCCCAATTCGATTCAAGGTCTGATTTAAACTCTATTTTTAGAAATTTAATAACTTGATGAATACATATCCAAATTCAATAATCTTTAGCTTGTTAGATTCCTCTTATATAGGGAAATCTAATAAGCTAAAGATCATTAAATTTGGATATATATTCGTCAAGTTATTACATTTTTAAAAATAGGGTTTGAATTGGACTCTCAATTCAATTCGAATTCAATTTGATTTGAACTCAATTCAAATTGAAAATCCCCAATTCGATTTGATTTGAATGACCCTCAATTCAATTTGATTTGAATTGATTCGATTTGTTTGGGAGTACTAATTCCACCAAATTGGCCTTATATCTGAAGCAAGCAAAAGGTCAGCCTTCATCACTCCTAACAGAATCTATATCTATCTTTATATGCTCTTTGGAATGTGCAATGCACCAGCAAGTTTTCAGTAAATGATGAATAACATCTTTAGAGATATTATGGAAAAATGAATGATAGTATATATGGATAATGTGATCATTTTCATTAGAACAGCCAAGGAATACTTAGAACATATCAAGGAAATCCTCAGATGACTTTAAAAGCATGGCCTCTACATTAAGCCCAAGAAATGTAAATTTGGAGAAGAAGTAATTGTTTACCTTAGACACATTATTAACTATGATGGAATATACACAGATCCTATCAAAATCAAGGCAGTAGCAGCATATCTGATATCTACTAGTATTACTGAAGCCTGAGTCTTTATGGGACTAGCATTCTACTACAGAAGATTCATTTGCAGATTCTTTCATGTTGCCAGCCCTATCTATGATCTGTTCAGAAAAGAGGTCAAGTTTCAGTGGATCCAATAATAGTAATAAGTCTTTAATGAACTTAAGACCAGGTTAATCTAGGCCCCAATTTTGAAAAGACCCAACTAGACTTAAGCATTCATTCTGCAGACAGATACCAATATAATAGAACTCAGAGCTGTTCTAGTATAAAAAAAGAATGGTGCTGAATATATAGTAGCCTATCTCAGCCAAAGTACTTGTGAAGCTGAGCAGTCCTATAAGTCATACAAGCTAAAATGCCTTGCAGTCATCTAGGCTATAGAGAAGTTCTACTACTATCTAGCCAGAAGACACTTCACTATTCAGACAGATCACTCAGCACTTACCTGGTTGCTCACCACCAGTGAGCCAAAAGAAATCTATGCCTGATAGATTATGAAACTATAAGTATATGATGCCACAATCACTCATTGCCCTAGAAGAACCAATGCCAATACTGATGCCCTCTCACAGATACTCCAAAGAAATAATACTGGAATATTTTGAACTACTGATAGATACCTATGAAGAAGAAGTCTTCAAGTTTTAGAAGTGACAAGTCCTCTTCAGTAAGACTAATGGTATCAGAGAAGAAGACTCAGTAAACTCAACAATTAAAGCTATTAACATTGAGATAACTCTAACTAAGGACCAGCAATAATAGATATAGGAGTTGATAGAAGAATATAAAGATATATTTACCACTATATATAATAACTTCCCATCATATCAATATAGAGAACTCTCTATATATATAGGAGATGTGAAATCAATCTGATAATACCTCAATTGAATACCACCATTTGATCAAGTTTAAATAACAATATATAGTGTGGCATGCTTTTTGTATAACTTATAAGGCTTCTTATATGGCTCAATGTGCCACTTGGTGAAGCATGGTCTCAAATTATAAGAATTAAATATTGTTTGTGTCGATTATGGGTTGGTGGTCACGTGATGTATCATTCAATTTATCATCAAAGTCGATGGTTGATTGCATTGTTGGTGGGAGGTCAATAACAGGTATTCGAATATGATGGCTCAATTAATTTAGTGGTCGGCAGGTGATGGATCAATCATACTTTAAAGAGTGCATTCCTGGTAGCTATTATTTTATCCTTGGTGGGCAGTGGGTTGATTAATATGACAGGGCAGTGATCAGGTACCAAATATGGACAACAGTCAATCAATGGGCATGGGAACTTGTATCAGTCTCAAATAAATAGTCTGGGTGGGTCTATTAAATGTGGTGTGGGAAGCAGCTAATATGGCTGTCGGCGATCTCTCAAACTTAGCAGTCTGGGTAGATCAGTCATTGATCAATATGGAGAACAAGGTGGCGATCTTAAACTAAGCAGCTCATGATGGTGGGTTAGGAATCATTTATAAGTCAACATTCAATTAACTTGAGAGTGGGCAATCATTCTGACAGTCTTCTAGCAGGTCTTTTAACTTGACAGTGGCTTTCTTAGTAGTAGCAATTTCCTTAACTTAGTGGCAAAACTTGACTATAGTGCTCCCAAATGAATCGAATCAATTCGAATCGAATCGAATTGAGGGTCATTCGAATCGAATCGAATTGGGGATTTTTCAATTTGAATTATGTTCAAATCGAATTGAATTCGAATTGAATCGAGGGTCTGATTCGAACCCTATTTTTTGAAATATAATAACTCGATGAATACATGTCCAAATTCAATGAATTTTGGCTTTTTAGATTTCCCTATATAAGAGGAATCTAACAAGCTAAAGATTATTGAATTTGGATGTGTATTCGTCGAGTTATTACATTTTGAAAAATAGGGTTTGAATAGGAACTCAAATCAAATTAGCCTTTGATTCGTTGGAAGCACTACTTGACTGACTTGAAAACTTGTGGCAGTCCATAGTGGTGGTCTTGAATGTGGTAAGAGTAATTCTTTAACTCAAACTTCTGAGCTTTGATGCTCCAGGTTGTTATTTTGTTCTCTGAATTATCCAGTCTCTTGGAGTCTTTTCCCAAAGTTCTTCAAAAACTTAAGTTGATATTGCAAATCAATTGACTCAGTCTTGAAACTTGACTGACTGACTTGTATCTTGAAATTCGGTTCATGGCAGTGATCTTGAACAAGAGTTTTCCTTAGCTCTCAAAACTTAAGTTAGTATTGTAAACCAATTGACTAAGGTTTATTCACTGCAGTTTGGGGGGGTATTTATACAGAGTTGTATGCAGATTTTGCTAAGTATATGGCTAAGTAATTGGTAATTCCCTAATCTTGAATTAGCATGGATTTGGAAGTCAAGTGATTAACTAGTAGAATAAGGCTAATTCTTTATTTGTGACAAATAAGGCTAGTTAAAGTGTAGTCACTATTTGTGCAACTAACTAACTAGATCAAATTTGGCTAATAGAACCATCACTGTTTAACCTGAAGTTTAGTGTGACTGGGATTATGTCATCTTCTTCTTCTTCCTCATTTTCTTCAGAGTGTCTGGCCAAATCATTTTCTGCAACTTCCACCAGTAAGCTGACTTCAGTTGGAAGTTCTGAGAGTATTGAGGAGGTATCTGCATATCTATCCAAGAGGTTGTTAAAGTCCTTTTCCCACAAAGAAAATGGGTCACTGCTGTTTCTTTGGTCTTGAGGAGTGATATCAGCAGTGATAATTTCACTACTGATGATGTCATCATCAATGAAAGGCACAGAGTACTCTTGCTGCTCTTGTGGTCTCCAGTTTATGAGGTTTTCCTCTACAAAATAGGGAACATCTGTGGGGTTCTATGGAGTGCAGATCCTCAGAGGAGGGCCTTGGAACAAGGCAATCAAACCACAGATAAACTAGTCTGGATTGTCTTCTAGAAGGGGGTTCCAGAGGTCTTGCACTTCTTCACTCTTAACCGGAATGGTAGATTGGGCCTCTTCTGCTATCATTTCTTCTAAGTGATCCACCTGGTGGCTTGATAGCTCTTGAATATCTGAGGTCTTGACATACTGTAGATTTGGGATAGCCCAGGGAGCATGTCTGAAGATTTGATGGACTCTTCTGACCAATTGCTGCTTATGCCTGTCCATACATATGGCATCTGCAATTTCTTGATGGCTGGCCTCTAGGAATTTTTGGCAGAGGTGGTGTCCCATCTCATACTCCTGCCACATAAGTAGGCATTGAGTGGCCATTGAGATTCTTGTTTCCATTTCATGGTGGTTCAGAGTGTAGTGATAGGGGTCCCTTGTATAGAGGTTCAGACTGGGAATTCTTCTAGTGCATAGTCTCATGGTCCTTCTGATGTCATTGAACATCTGTTCTTGAACTGATGGCCCAGGATAGCTTCTTGATCTTCTGTTTGGCAGGTGATAGCAGGCATTTGTTTGTGGTAAGTCTTCTTGGTTATGGATGCTGTTGTATCTCTTCTTGATACTCCTTTTTATATTCTTGAAGGTCTTCTCCTTTGGTCTGGGGGTAGGGTCACCTGATTGTCAGTAGTATACCACTGGGGTCATTATGAATCATTATGAGTTTCTGATGAAGATCATCTTAGAGTCAAGATGAGTCACGGATGAGCTACAACTTATGATCAGTGGCTTGCAAAGCAACAGCAGTCTTCAGGTTCTGATGTCACCAGGTTCAAAGACATCATCACAATAGATAAAATGATATAAAATGGAATTATCAGACCCTCACCAGCCCCTGGGCTTTACCAGCAATCATTGTACCAAAGAAAAGAGGATGGAGATTAGTTGTGAACTTCAGAAAACTCAATAAGATTACTATAGAAAATATCTACCCACTGCTCAGAATCAATGACCTCCTCAATGCTCTTAGAAGAGCCAAGTATATGACCACTACAGACTAGTTCTAAGGATTCTAAGTAATATCCATTGCTAAGGAAGATATCTGCAAGACAGTCTTTATTACTAGATAAGAACAGTATAAATACCTATGGATGCCCTTTGGACTCTGCAATACATCAGCCTCATTTCAATGAATGATGAACTATGTTTATCAAGACCTTATTGGAAGAAATGTACTAGTATATATAGATGATATAATCATCTATTTCAAAATATTTAAGCAATATCTGTAGGACCTCCATAAAGTATTTGATACTATCTAAAGCTTAGAACTCAGACTCAATACTAGTGCTCCCAAATGAATTGAATCAATTTGAATTGAATCAAATTGAGGGTCATTCAAATTAAATCAAATTGGAGATTTTTCAATTCAAATTGAGTTTGAATCAAATCAAATTCAAATCAAATTGAGGTCTGATTCGAAACCTATTTTTAGAAATGTAATAACTCGATGGATACATATCCAAATTTAATGACCTTTAGCTTGTTAGATTCCCCTATATAAGAGGAATCTAACAAGCTAAAGATTATTAGTTATTCGATTTCTAAAAATAGAGTTCGAATTGGACTTTGAATCAAATTAGACCTCAATTCAAATTGATTCAAATTGAATTGGGCCTCAATTCAATTTGAAGTTTTCGAATCGAATCAAATTTAGGTCCAATTTGATTCAATTCAATTCATTAGAAGCACTACTTAATATCAAGAAGTACATTTTTGGAAAACACCAAGTTGAATATTTGGACTATGTTATCTCAGCTCAAGATATATATGCTGATCTTCACAAAGTAGAGAAAGTCAAGAACTATCTAACTCTGATATTAGTAAAGGAGATCCTATCCTTTCTCATATTAGTATCCTACTACTGGTAGAACCTTCTTCTACTACCATTCACATTACACATACTTTCAAACAAACTTTTGAATGGTTTATTAGAAAAAGTGACTAACAAAATGGTGATGATTCAACCTCCTGGTTGGCATACTGGGTCAAGACCTGGTGTAATATTCCAATGACAGCAAGGGAAGAAAGAGTATGGACTGAGGATGGGGTCTTTTGGGAAGGCGACTATTAGGAGCAGTGTAGAGAGTGGTCAAGGAGCTGGAGGAGAGGAGAGGAGTGAGGGACCAGTGAGCTTCACAGCAGCTGTGAAGAGTGGGGCTGGAGAGAGTGACAAGGATGGATGGCAGTAAGGTGGAGGGGTGAAGGGGAAGCTTGGTGGCAGTAGGAGTGCTAGGCCAGACAGTGGAGGGCAGAAGATTAGTAGAGGTGGGGCTGGCAGAGATAGTGTGACTGCTGATAGTGGTGGGACTAGAGATCTGGAAAAAAAAAGAAAATGTGACTGCTGATCAACCCAAGGGGATGGTTGGGGGATCACCAATGACATGCAAGGGTGATCTGGCTGATGGTGTAATGGGGCTAGTGGTGGCACTATTACTCAAGAAGTCCATCTTGGAATTTGCAGTCATGCTTAGCTTCTGGGGGCTAGCAGTGACAGCTAGGGCAGTACTAGTGCTTCTGGGTAGGTAATTGAGTAAGGTAGCTTCAGTGAAGTTTCTGAAAGGGCTGGAAGGAGTGGAAGTTGGATTTGTTAAGAAAGAATATATATTAGCAGTAGTGGCCAAAGGGGTGTGAGTTGGAGAGATAACTGTCCCGATGGCAAGGTGTCTGCACTGGGACCCAAGAGTGGTACATCTGGTGATCAAGGGGGTCCCGATAGTGTCAATGGAGGAGACAAAGAAAAGTTGGAAGGGCAATGCAAGAGTATAGCAAGGTGGTAGATATTGGATTTCAGATTTGAGAAGGGATATCATTCTGCACTGGGGATGTGGAGGTACAGCTGAGAGTGGCTGGAAAGGAGGTGACAGGGAAGAGAGGTGATTGGCTCAGAGTGTTGAAGTGGAAGCCCTTTGAGTACAAGGTTTCTAGAGTCAGTGGCTTAGAGGAAGAGGAGGAGGACTTATTGATGGTACTTTGGGAGCTGGAGGGAGTAGTGGAGCAGAGAGAGAAGGTGTGGCAAGCCTTCAAAATGGCAATGATGGTGGTGGATATCAATGGGAAAAAAATTCAAGTAGACAAGGTGATATAGGAAAGGACTCAGGGAAAGAAGCAGCAGCAGGAGCTCCTCATGAGGCTTGGGGCAGGTGCTAAAAGCGAAGGGTCAGGGGTGACTGCAGAGGGGAGTGGAGGGCAAAAGGGGTCTGAAGGATCCATGTCCTCTGTGCATACCCCCCAGTGGAGTAAGGCAGGTACTGTTGAGAAGAATTTCTTTGACGACTGGAGGCCAGAGAGAGAGGCTGATGGGAATAAAAAGAATGAGAGGCCTGAGGATGCTACTGGAGGTAGAGGAGGATGTTGTGATGAAGGATGTGAAGAATGTCTGATTTGGTGTCCCAGAATTGGCCTTGGGGGGCTGGGTAGTTGGGGTGTCTGGAGAGAGCCTGGTGGATACATCAGATGAGAAGTGGGATGAAGTGGCCAGCATAAGCTTGGATGGACCACAGATGGTGGGGAAAAGGGCAATAACTCCAGGGGGTGAGTGTGTGGGAGAGGGGCCCTGGCTGCAAAGGTTGATGACAGAATTGGTGGATGAGGAGCTGGGGGATGTTGACTTTCGACTGCTGAGTGAGAAGGACTGGAGTAATATTCTGTGTGGGGTTGGCATGGTAGGGAAACTGGTGATGATGCACTTGGCAACACCACTAGAAGATGAGAGGTATGAGGTAGATGCTGCTAGAGAAGAGGAGTTGAAAGGAGCAGTGTGTAGGATAGTGGTTGAGGGGTGGAATGCCTGGAATGGAGTGGAGATGTGAATAACAGCATGTGAGGACAATCACTCAATGATGGAAGAGAAGGACACTGAGAATGTACAAGAAATTCTGGTGGTACTGGAGGCTAAGAAGAGGGAGGAGGTGGAGCTGGAAGCTGAGAGAGAGCTGGATTTGTCCAGGATGGATCAGGATATGGAGATCTAGGGTGGGCATGCAACTCATACATTTCTCAATATGAACAGTACAACTAAGGGGATCAGAGAGATGTTGAAACATTTTTGCATAGCTTAAAGATTTGGAGGCAGATGTTTTTCTACTTCAGGATGTGTGATGTGAAGATGAGGTAGATAAGTTAAACTGGTCAAGAGAATGGGGAGAGGTAGTAGAATGGCAAGGAAAAGTTGGAATTTTGATAAGGAAAGGCAAAGGGGAACTGAGAGACACTGGGGGTTGGGGAGATTGATTGCCATGGGGGGTATAGGCAAGGCCAGGGTGGGGGCCAGTAGTGGTGAGCTCTTGCTATTGTCTGGTAGAAAGAGAGGAGAGAGTAACTTAGATAGAGGGGCTATTGGAAAGTGGAACTTTGGTGGAAGCTGGAGTTGACATACTTGGAGGGGACTTTAATATGGTCAGGGATGCCACTGTGGACCGATCTGATGGGGGACTAGCTGGGACAGGTAGAAACAGGGGACTGGATAGATGGAAGGAGATGGAGAGATGAGTGTATTGGGAGATGCAGAGCACTATAAGTGGGGGAATAGGGCAGTCTATACTCACTGGGAGCATGGATTGGGAACATGGATTGACTGGATCCTCACAGCAGACTGTTGGGGGATGAATATCTGGAGGGCATTGGAGGTAATGTGGTGTCCCTGGTCTGATCACTGGAGGATAGTAGGGCAGGGAACATTTGGGGGGAGTGGGGATGGGCCTGGACATTGGCAACTTAACTGTGCCTTGTTGAAAGATAAGGCAGTGTGGGAACAATGGAGGGTAGAGGTGGCAGATAGTATTGTATATTGGAGAAAGGAAGAATTGGTTATAGGGGATTGGTGGCTGAAGCTGAAGGCTACTGCACAGGTGTATTGGGGGGAGATAGGGAGAGCAAAGGGGAGAATCAGGAAAAAGCAAATGGTGGAAATCTCATGCCAACTGGAGGGTCTCCTGCTGGCATCTGCTGAGGGCCTGAAGGGGGCTGAGGAGGAAGGTGAAGAGTGGAGGATGGAGAGAATGAAGATGGAAATTGAAGAGCTGAAGGATTCCATAAGGGAGGAAGAGGAGTTACAGGTTCAGGGGATGGTAGCATGATTGAGGTGGCAGGGGCTGGAGGAAGGAGAAAGACCTACAAAGTATCTTACCAGGCTTTTAAGAGCATACAAGGTGTGGCAGAGGTGGGAAGGAATTATAGGAGAAGATGGTGAAATAGTGACAGGGGTGCAAAGTATCCTGGGATCACTCAAGGGGCAATGGGGAAACCTGTGGAGTGAGAAGGAGGGAAGGGAGGATGGCAGGACTATAGAAGGTTTTTTGGAGGAGTGGACCCCACCAGAGGCCAAGGGGCTGGGGGAGCTGACCCACCCCATTCAGGAGGATGAAATTTCGAGTGTATTGTCAGCTACAAAGAATGGGACAGCGCCAGGAGAGGATGGGTTGCCATGGGACTTCTGGAAGAAAATGGTGAACATTGAAGGGGTGCTTGGGGAGATGAAGGAGATGTATGGAGCTGTAATTGACTCAGGAAATTGGCTAGGGGGATAGGAGTTAGGACTAGTGGTACTCCTTTATAAGGATAAGGGGCTGAGAGAGGACTGGAAGAACTGGTGACCTATCATACTTCTGGATATAGATAGGAAGTTGATAATGAAGATACTGGTGGTGCATTTACAGACACAGTGGCACAGCAAGTTCTGGGGGAGGAATAGCATGGCATTGTTGGCAGAAAACTGATTAGAGATGGTATGGCATGGGTGTATGGCATTATTAAAGGGGTGAGAGTGGCAGGGGTGGATGGAAGACTGGTCTTCTTGGATCAAGAGAAGGCATATGACAGAGTATGATAGGTGTGATTGAAGAAGGTATTGGCTAGAATTGGAGTCCCAAGGAGATTAGGGCAGACTATTGTGCAGATGCTGGAGGGAAGCAAGGCAGCCATAATGGTGAATGGTCATCAGGGAGTTCCATTCTCACTGGGGAGAGGAGTGCTGCAAGGGGACCCATTGTCTTCTATTCTGTATGCTCTGTTACTGGAACTACTTCTGGAATGGATTAGGAGGTAGATTGGTAGATTGATAGTGTTAGGGGTGATCTGGAAGGTGGGTGCCTTTGCAAATGACATGGTGGTTGGGCTGGGCTCAGTCCAAGATGTGGGAGAGCTCAAGGAGACAGTTGGCTAGTATGAAAGATACTCAGGCCAGAAGCTGAACTGGCACAAGTGTGAGACAATGGTGCTTGAGAATGGAATTATTGGTGGCGATATTATAGGAATAGTGGTACTGGCAGGAGAAGTGGTCAGATACTTGGGCATCTTCCTCTCCATATGGGTTGGTGCTGCCGAAGGCTTGGTGGGAGGGGAAAGTGCAAGCTTGGGGAGAGGTACTGAAAAGCTGGGGGGGGCATCATATCTCCCTGGCAGGATGAGTGATGATTCTGAATATCTACTGGATGCTAAAGCTATGGTACCTGGCATATCACTTGGATTTCCCAGCTTGGGTGGTGAAGAGATTGCTTAAGCTAGTGAAGGATTAGATCTGGGCTGGAAGGTGAAGTCAAATTAGCTAGGAGATTCTGGCACTATTGGTGGAGTATGGTGGCCTGGGACTAGTGGAATTTCCTAAGAAGCTCCATTGCCTGCAAGTGTGGTGGCTTTAAAGAGTAGTAGTGCTGAGAGGAGGAGGGTGGGTGCCCCTAATGCAAAAGGTGTGGGAAGCAAAATATGCCCCCAGAGGGTCATCCGGAGACCTATTGGAGGTGGTCAGATGCAGCAGTAATAGGAGGCTTAGATATCAAGGTTTCTGGTGAGGAGTGATTGAAGGAGGTTACTGGATTGGGCTTCAATGGGAGGGGAATGAGGCAGAGGATCACTGGGGGCTGGGAATGTGGCAGTGGCATAAGCTGTTGCTAGGAGAGTCACTGGTAATCGATTTCTGCCTTGGCAATGGGGTGGATAGCCAATGGGGCATTGGCCTGGATCTCTGCCCAGTTGGGTGGCAGGGCATAGGGATCATAGAGAAGTGGGATTAGTCAGGCCTATGGGCTTGGGAGGCAGAGGTGAAGAAGTGGATCCCCCCAAAGCTCTGGGTGATATGGTGGAGAGTAATGAGGTGAAATGTGATTCTGAACTATAGGACTGGGCATTTGGTGGCCAGAGGAGACTTTAAGTGTGAGGAGTGCTTGGGGGTTGGGCAGACTGGTGGAGTGGTGCAGACCCCCGAGCATTGGCTAGGAGAGTGTGTAGTGTTGGAGAACTTTTGGAGAGAGGTGAGGCAGTGTATGGGTAGTATAAATAGGGAGCATGAGCAGAGGAGGTGGGATGTACTTCAGGCAAGAGTGCTAGACATAGTAGGCAATGAGTGGCTAACACTGGGGTGGGTTGTCGCAGTGTGGGTAGGGATAACAGAATACTGGTTGGCAGTTTTTGAGGATAGAAAAAAGTTGACCCTGGGAGAAAAGATGGTGAGGTGGTAGTAGTTGATGAAAGATATAATGACAGGTTGGCAGAAGAGCTGGGGCTCTGGGGAGGGGTGCTGTAGGAAGTTAGTGGAGGTCATATGAAGCAAGAGTGAGGGATAAGTGCAGGTGATCAGTAATGAGATAGTGTTTGAGCAAGTAGGAGTGGGGGGAGAGTGAGTATGGGAGTAGGGTAGTTTGGAGCAAGCTGGGGCTACTGATGTGGTATGAGGACAAATACAATGTTTAGATAGGTGTCTTGGTAATAAATGTGGCTATGGCCTATAGAAAAA
>RQIL01003143.1:0-13199 GCA_003951145.1 Jimgerdemannia lactiflua
TCCAACTGAAGTCAGCTCACTGTTGGAAGTTGCAGAAAATGATTTGGCCAGACACCCTGAAGAAAATGAGGAAGAAGAAGAAGATGACATAATCTCTGTCACACTAAACTTCAGGTTAAACAGTGATGGTTCTATTAGCCAAATTTGATCTAGTTAGTTAGTTGCACAAACAGTGACCACCTTTTAACTAGCCTTTTTCATTACAAACAAAGGATTAGCCTTATTCTACTAGTTAGTCACTTGACTTCCAAATCTGCACTAATTCAAGAGTAGGGAATTACCAATTACTTAGCCATATACTTTAGCAAAATCCATGCACAACTCTGTATAAATACCCCCCCAACTGCAGTGAATAAATCCTCAGTCAGTTTGATAGTTTTACAAAGAAACACCTGCCTCCAAGAGAACTGGAATTCTGAGAACAAGACAACTAGAGCAACGATCGCTTGAGGTTTGAGTTAAAGAATTTTCTCTTGCCATGACCCAGCCACACATTCAAGTCAGTCAGTTCGAGAGTTTTACAAAGAAACCACCTGCCTCCAAGAGACCGAATAATTCTGAGAACAAGATAACAAAGTTTGAGTTAAAGAATTACTCTTCCACATTCGCTGCCAAGTTAAGAAAACTGACAAGTTAAGGAAATCGCCACCTAGGACTGCCACAAGTTTCCAAGTCAGTCAGCCAGTCAGTCAAGTTAATTGCCACCACTAAGGAAAGCCGCCGCCATTAAGAAACCGACCGCCCCACTTAATTCAAGACCACCACCAGGAAACCGTTAAAGAAATCACCACCAAGGACCGCCGTACATTTCAGACAGAAAACCCGCTCGCCCTCAAGTTAGCAAGTTAATCGAACATATGACATGAGCGACCGAGCCGCTTAGTTTAAGATCGCCACCGCCCCATACTCCATCAACTGCCCGTTCCCCATGTTGTTCAACGATCGATCGACCACCCGTTCACCATGTTTAATAGACCCACCCAGACTGTTTATCCGAGATATAAGTTCCCATGCATTTTGACCGATAATTGTCAGCCCACCCGCATTTGGATCAAGATCGCTGCCACATTAATCCCCCACTTGCCAGGATAAAAGAATAACCGTCCCGTAGCGCACACCGTGCACCATTCAAGTAACCGCCAGTAAAATCCTATCGACCACTAAACAATTGAGCCAAGCCATATTCAATAACTCATCATATTTGCAATCAACGTCATCGACCTTCCAACCCTTTTGACGACAAATCTAATGACCAGTCATGTGACCGCTGACCCGATAATTGACTGTGAACAATATATTTAATTCATTATTTCGGGACCGTGCTTCACAAGTGTACAAGAAGTCATACAGTATTATACAAAAAGCACACTACAGTATATTGAGATGAGAAGGGATCTCTGAGTGGATGGTCACATGATCAGATCATTTGAAATATATGTTGAAAAGGTCAGGTATAGGTGTTTGGTTCAATGGCTTAGTTGTTTAGTAGTTGATGGACAAAGACTCATTTGTACTTTAGAGAGTATTCCTAGTAGCAATGAGTACTTACTGACTGAGGCTGTGATTACTTAGGTATATAGGTGGAATATATGGGGAGTGTGATGGTCAGTTAGTTGGTAACTCTTGAATTTAATGGCTCATGGCACAGTGGGTACAGATAAAGAAAACAGAGGTCAATGGCTTGCTCATCTATCTGACTTATTAACTTGATGATGACAGATAAATGATGACTATGCTGGCTTTCCTAAGCTGAATATTCTATATGGTGGGTATTCTTGAATTCCTTGACTGGATTTCCTAGGGGTCTATGGTCTTGAATCTTGAATGTGAATGCATGGGATCTTGTCTGAATGCGGGGTCTGAGTGACAGTTCGAATGGGTGGTCAGTTTGAATATGTGGCTAGTGGGATCTTGGTGATAGTTTCTTGGTGGTTTCCTTAAGTGGCAGCAGTCTTGCATATCATAATAGCGGTCTTGAAACTTGAATGGTGGTTGGTTTCTTTAACTTGGCAGCAGTTTTCCTAGTGGCTTTCCTTAGTGGCAGTTCTTGAATATGGTAAGAGTAATTCTTTAACTCAAACTTCCAAGCCTCAATACTCTAGTTATCTTGTTCTCAGAATTATCTAGTCTCTTTGAGTCTTTTTCCAAAGTTCTTATACTCAAACTTAAGTTGGTTTATCTTACACTAGACTTTGATATCATTCAGATAAAAGCCAATTGACAGAGGTTTATTCACTCATTCTTTGGGGAGTATTTTATATATTGTGGTTGCTATCTGTGGCTAACTATAGTGCAGCTGCTACATTATATAGCTAAGTATACTATTGGCTTGAAGGCTATAATAGATGTTTACTGCTGAATATAGATGCACTATTAGCTCACAGGCTGTAATGGATGTTTACTGCTGAATATGGATGCACTATTGACTTATAGACTGCAATAGATATTTACTGCTGACATAAGGATTAGGGTTTCTGACAAAAAATGTTGGCTGGCTGAATTTGGTTTTAGGGACATCTGTCATCTTTAAATGATATAGTACTCCTTATCAGTGGCAAGCAAATTGTTTTGCTGGGTTGTGACTTCTTAATTCTACTCTTCAAAGAGAGGAAGTGCTGGCCAAGAGGTGAGAGGGTAGAATAGTGGCCAATCATCTTCAACAACATTCTTCAATCCTTAAACTGCTTGGATGTGGACAGAGGACTAATAAACTCTCTGTTGCTCTTCTTCTTCTGAGAGCTTGTCAGTTTTGGTATCAGAGGGTGCTGCTTCAGGAGTGGGGTCTTGGGTTCTTGGACCTCCTCTTCAAAGACAGAGACTTCTTGAGCTTCTTCTTAATTTGGCTTCCAGATGATATAGTGTGGGATAAGGCTGACGGAATGGTGAGTAATTGAGATAGCTTCAGCAAGTACTTCAATAGTAATGGATAGTCCTTCAAATATCTCCATAAGGCTTATGAGGTGACCTTGGTGGTTGTCTTGGAGGGGTGTAGTGTGGAAAATTAGCAAAGTGGGTTCGGTTTGTTGGCTTCCCATGGTAACATGATTACTTTCAATATAGTCAGCTACTTCAGCTTCTACCCAGTTGGCTTCTTCAATTGTTAGGCAGGTGAAGCTTCCAATGATTACTTCTTGCAAATGTGATATAGCCCAGAGAATATAGCAGAATATGATAAATGTAAAGGGCTCTCTTGATCAGCTAGCTAGTGGTTAACAATTTGGTAATGAGGTCTTCCTGGTCATCTTCTTGGGCTTCATTATGAAGATAGTGTCTGATTTATAGTCATGCCAGAGAGTCATTCATTCAGTAGTATCTTTGAGCTGTTAGGTCATTATGTATTAGTAATTAATGAAGTGCCCAAGATTCTCAGTATAGAAGTTCAGATATTCAGAGGTATCAGGGTGCCAAATAGCCTTCTTGATAGCTTCAAAGACCAGGGTCTTTAGGCAGGCAAAGGGGTAGAGCAGTAGGAAGTCTGGTTGGAGTGGCAAGTGGGAGATATTAGAGGGGGTTCTTTATTCTTTGGTACTGATTCCTGAGGTTGGGGGCTAGGTTCTTTAAGTAATATGTTCTTTTATTTTGGCTCAGATTATCATTACTCCTTTTGGGATGGTCACTTGATTTATTAGGTTGTTCACTTGATTGTTATATCATATATTGTCTGATCTTAGCAGTCACTCATACTTCATATTGTCAATCATATATATCACATCTGCCCCTTGCAAAACTAGAACCATCCTTGGTAGTAAGGGTTACACAGAGGTTGTAGGTGTCTTGAATTTCTTCAGAAAGGGTTTGTTAGTACATTGGCAGAGACTGGCCATCTTTATATAGAGTAGAGGGCCTATTACTAGACTAATTATCTGAGAGGGGTTCGAATCTAGCTAGTAGCTTCATTTTGGTGTTCTTCAGTTCACTAGATATCCTGCTGGTTCCAGGGTCTCAAGGTAAACTTCAGGTGCTTAAGACACTGATTATTGCCATATATTATTGACAATTCAAGGAAGTCAATATAGAGATTGGGTAATGCATTTTGTCTCCACTAGGTGGTAAGATCTGATGTAGTTGCAGTATATCTTGATCTTGAGTAAAACTCCAACTATGGTCTTGAGTTGGTAGGTGTAGTTTGTGAAGACTTGGTGAATGAGATATGGTCCTTCTCATTTCGGTTTGAGCTTGGCACTCCAGTTTCCTTCTATGATGGTGTAGTATACCAGAACTTGCTGTCCAATAAGCAGGGGCTCTAAATTGGCCTTGTGGTCATAGTACTTCTTTTGTCATTCCTGGGCTTGAGCAATGAATCCTTGTGCTTATTGGCATATTTTGTATAACCAGGTGATTTCTTCTGTGACTCATTTCATCAAATCTAGTTGGATTGGTTCCTCAGGATCTTGAGCTTCTTGACCATACACCAGATAGAAAGGAGTCTACTAGGTAGCAGTGGTCTTAGAGGTATGGATGCTGAATAAGATTGCTGGCAGATAGATGTCCCAGTTAAGTTGATCTCTGGTCCTACTGAGGCCTCACTTGATGGTCTGGTTCATTCATTCTGTGAGTCTATTTATCTGAGGATAGTAAGCCATTATTGGTCATAGCTTGATCTTGAAGTTGCTTGTAAAGGTCTTTATGGCTTTATTAATAAACCCATGGTTTTAGTCTGTGATGATTTCCTTGAGGACATGATGGTAGCTGAAGACTTCATCATATAGAATTCTAATAATTAGCAGTCTCAATGATAAAGACTTCTGGCCATTTTATCAGATAGTCTTTGATGGTGAGAATGTAGCATCTTCCTTAGCTAGTTACTAATAGAGGTCCAATGATGTCTATTCCCAGTCTTTGAAAGGCTCTGGCTGGTACTATGATTGGTATTAATAGTGCTCTGTCAGTAGATTTGTGATAGTATCTTTGGCAGGTATCATATTATTGAATGTGTGTTGAAATTTATTTCCTCATCTTGAGTCACCAGTGTTACTTCTTGATTCTTATAATAGTAGTACCAATTCCTCAATGTACATTCTGGTCATGATTTGTTATCAGGATTTTTGGTACTTTATCTTCTCTTGGAACTCAGGTATATTGATCTCCTTCTACTCTCCAAAGTTCACCATTGCCTTCTTGAAATTTCTTAAGATTCCTTTAAATGAACAGCTTATGGGCAGGCTGAATTCCTTTCTTGAAGCTCCTATGGTGCAGGCTTCAGGTGAGGGTAAGGTGTAGTTCTTGGTTCATTTGGGCAAGTGGGAAGCAGCCTTCTCTCATAGGGGCTCCTTCTCTTCTTATTGAGTTTGGGGATTCTTAACAGAGTATCAACATTGGAGTTCTTGGCACCTTTCTTGTAGACAATGGTAAACTGGTACTCCTATAAGGATATGATCCATTTTGCAAATATGCCTGAGGGCTCTGGTTTCTTGAATAACTATTGTAGGGCTTAGTGGTCTGTAATGAGGGTAAATCTCTTTCCTAAGAGATAGTGGTGGAAGTGGTCTACTGCCCATACTACTGCTAGGCATTCCAACTTAGTGGCTCTGTAGTTTGCCTGTGATTCATTTGTGACCTTGCTAGCATATTCAATAATGTGCTCCCACTTGTGGTCATCTTATTGTGACAGAATTAATCCAAGTCCTAGAGCTGAGGCATCAGTTGCTAGGATGAAGGGCTTGTTGAAATCTGGTCACACCAGAACTGGGGCTTTGGTGAGGGCTTTCTTAAGGAGATTGAATGACTTTTTCTGGTCTTCCTTCCAGTAGAATGGTTGGTCCTTCTTGGAGATATCTTGGAGAGGTGCTGCCTTATCTGAGAATCTTGGGATAAATTGCCAGTAGTAGGATACTAACATGAGTCTCTTTCACTGAGGCAGGAGTTGGGTAGTTCTTGACTTTCTCTACCTTATGGGAATCAGTATACATGCCTTGAGCTGAGACAACATATCTCAGATATTCAACTTGGTGTTTTCCAAAGAAGCACTTCTTGGCATTAAGTCTGAGTTCTAAACTTTGAATGGTGTTGAATACTTTGCAGAAATCTTACAGATGCTGCTTGAATGTCTTGGAGTAGATGATTATATCATCTATGTAGATAAGCACATTTCTTCCAATGAGGTCCTGGTAGACATGGTTCATCATTCATTGGAATGAGGCTGGTACATTGGAGAGTCCAAATAGCATTTGAAGGTATTTGTACTATCCTTGTCTGGTGATAAAGATGTCTTCCTTAGCAATGAAGATTACTTGAAATCCTTAAAACTGGTTGGTGATAGTTATGTACTTGGCTTTTCCAAGGGCATTAAGGAGGTCATTGATTCTTGGCAGTGGGTAGGCAGCTTCTGTAGTGATCTTGTTGAGTTTTCTAAAGTCCATGACTAGTCTCTATCCTCCTTTCTTTGGTACAATGATTGCTGGTAAAGCCCAGGGGCTTGATGAGGGTCTGATAACTCCATTTTATAGTATTTTGTCTATATGTTGTTGTTCAAATTCGATCAGGTGGTGTAGTGTTCAATAGGGATATTGTTAGATTGGTTTCACATCTCTGGTATATATAGAGTTTTCTCTATATTGGTATGGTGGGAAGTTATTGTATGTGGTGGTAAATATATCCTTGTATTCTTCTATCAACTCTCATATTTGTTGTTGCTGGTCCTTGGTTAGAGTTGTCTTAATGTCAATAGCTTTGATTGCTGAACTTACTGAGTCTTCCTCCCTAGTACTGTCAGTCTCACCAGAGAGGGCTTGCTGTTTCCCAGAAACTCATAGACTTCTTCTTTGTAGGTGTCTATCAGTAGTTTGAAATATCCCAATATCATTCCTTTGAGAATGATAATCATCTCAAAGCCCATGTTTCTGATAGAGATGTAGATTAGTATCATCTAGTTATAAATTTGTTCCTCAGCCAAAAGTAGGTGATACTTCTCTTGAAGCTTGAATATTAGATTGCCAGCTTCCACTGGAAGGTACACATCAAGGCCTCTTTGCTGATAAGGCTGTAGGATGATGTCTTCTCTTGCTCAGATGAGGTGGCAGATGTAGGGTCTTATTTGTCTAAACTGGGCTACTTTTGCTACATGGACCTTGATGGGTGGCACCTGGTGGTCTCTGTTGGTGCTTCCAAAGCCTCCTTGTACTCTCTTGGTGCTGTCCAGCTGCTTTACCTCTTGAATGATAAGCTGCAAAGTCTTGATGAAGAGGATCTGACAGATGGCCTTCAAGGGGTTGAAGTATTAGTGATGCCTTCCATTGTTGTAAATAATAATCTTCAGAGAACCTCAATAGTCCTGATCAATGACTCCTTCTTCAATAGTGATTCCTTTGGCTGCTAATAATGATCTTGATACTAGTTGACCATAAAGTTCTAGTAGTATAGTGAGTGCAATTTGAAGATCAAAGTTCTTAGTGCTTCTAGGTCAGATTGTTGTCTAGTAGGAGAGGCAGAGGTCATATCCAACTGATTTTTCTGTTTGCATGAGAGGGGGCTGTACTCAGAGTGAAAGCAACTTGACTTGAATGACTGGCTGAGTCTTGAGAAATTGTGCTCCAGTAGCTATGATCATAGGTGAAAGCTCCATTAATTCTAGCTTGAAGAATGATCAATATGCTCCTGTCTTTAGATTTCTTGTATAGTTGAACCTAGCCCTTTCAAGAGGGTCCAGAGCTTCTATAAGAATGAAGACGAGATTGATTCCTTATTCACCTTGATGTGGGTAGCAGTACCAATGGATGATGGCAAGAACTTCCAAAGGTAGATCCCAAATAGTGGTCTTGTTCTTAGCCTTACAGTCCCTTTATGGTTGATCTTCTTGTACTTCCGACAGGCCCAGCAAATTTGAGGTTCTTGTAAGATAGGGTCCTATCTCTTGACTTGACTCTTATGGACATTCTCACTAAGGTAAACACTTCGATGTTTGCACCTATAGCAGGTAAAGGTCTTTTCACAATCACAGTATCCTTTCTTAATAAGGCCTTCATTTCACTCCTTAACTTTCTTACTGGTAGAATATCTCTTCTGATATTTATTATAGATGGGCAGGATGACTTGAAGGGCTTGGGTGATAGTATAGAAACTGTTGCTATCTCTTTCAATTGTGAGTGTCTCCACAGGTTGGCAGGAGAGGACCTTTTACTGTTCTTGATAAGTCTTCTTAAAGGTCTTCAGAGTTGGAGGCTGAGCTTGGCTGTAGACTGGTGCTTGTTTCAATTCATCTTTATCAATAATTGTTGGCATTGGAACCTTTCTGAGATCCAGGACTCAGCAGGTATTGCAATCATCTCTTGGTGAATAGAAGCAATTGAAGTGCTTGCACATGCCTAGGTGGAAGGCTTATGAAATTTAGTTATCTATCAGTGGGAGTAGCAGGTGTGTGGATGGTCCTACAAACTCAAGTGCTACTCTCTCATTGTTGCCTCTATCAATACTTGCTGCTAGACCTTTAATATCAATAACTCCAACAAAGAGTTCTTCTGGCTTGCTATCTTGATCTCTAGGGGTATCAAAGTCACTTCCTAATTATTGCAGGAAATTTACTTCACTCTTATCTTCACTCTCAGTAGTGGTGGGTGTGTCACCATGTCCTTGCCATTCAGTTTCTGGGGGTTGTCTTGCCTTCTTTGATAATCCTCTTGACTCCATAGGTATCTTGTACTTCTGTCTATAGAAGGTAAAGACTAGGAGTTGTCTTCTGATGTCCATATTGGCTCCAACTTGGTGCATCCAATCTGTTCCCAAGATTAGGTCATAAGAGATTGTGGGAGTTATAATGGCTTGAGGTACATTGAGGCAGGCTTTCTCTACTTGAATGGAGATATCTCATACAAGTTCAAGGGGGGTAGATGCTGATCCATCTGCCATAATGATTCTTGCTTTAGTTCCTTTATCAATTTCCCATCTGATTCTTTCCAGTATTCTTTAAGTGATGATACAGACTGCTGCTCCAGTGTCAATAAGAATTTAAGCATTTTCTCCACACACTTTTCCACTTACAAGTCTTGTGAATTGACGTTCTTATTGCCAATTTTCATGTACTGCATGGATAGTGCTGGACTCTTGTGTGTGTAGTCCTTGGACAGAAAGTCTCTTGGTATCTTCCTTGGCTTCCTTCAGAAATTTTTGCCTAACTTCTGGAGTATTCTTGAGGACTTCCACGATGGTGAGGCCTGCATTCTGTTGATGGATCTGGTCCCAAAGAGAGGCTGCCACATGAGGTTTGCTGCTCCTCTGATGCTTGGTTCCCTGGGGGTGAGATCTCTCATTTCTGGTAGATATTTCATCTGCTGAGGACTCCATACTCATATGTTCA
The DNA here is from genome assembly GCA_003951145.1 of Jimgerdemannia lactiflua. Classification (NCBI taxonomy): domain Eukaryota; kingdom Fungi; phylum Mucoromycota; class Endogonomycetes; order Endogonales; family Endogonaceae; genus Jimgerdemannia; species Jimgerdemannia lactiflua. The sequence goes on from RQIL01003143.1 coordinate 9,290, forward strand.
TCTTCTTTGAGGTCAGGCAGGGAGGTAGTCCTTGATACTCTTGATGGTCCAGCCTTGGGCTCAGGGGTGTCTCTTCTGACTCACTTGTTATTTTCCTGAGGAGTATCCAATGAAGAATGTCTATATTTTGGGTGCTTGTCTGTGGATATTGTTATTGGCAGTAGTGATGAGAGTGGGGTCCTTGGTGGTCTTCCTTGTCCTTTGGTCTGAGCAGGTACTGCCTCCCTAGTCACCTTGGATGGAAAGGCTTCATAATATAGATAGGTGTTATCTTGGCTGTGAAGCCAGGCTGCTTCTTTCTCCATTTCTCACATCTCTTAATCCATCTGAATGAGATTGACATTTCTGTCATTGGACTGAGTAGCTTGCTTCCTTGGGCAGTGCCTTTGAATGTGGCCTTGATTTCTGCAGTAGAAACTGTTAGGAGTATAGAGACCTATTATAGCTGTGCCTGTAGTTGCAGCTAAGAGTACCTGAGAAGAACTCCTATTGTCTTGTTGTCAGTAGTCTGGTCTGTTATTATGATGGTAATCTTGTTGCCTTTCTCCTTAATTCTTCAGCTGTACTACTGCAATGGCCAAGTCCTTTATCTGTTTGGTGAGCATGGTCATTAGGTCCTCTTGAGCTCTTGGTGGCTGCTGCTGTTGCTATAGTTGTTGACTGAATTGAACAGGAGTTGAAGATGGGAGTCTGTTCTTATAGTTGGCCAACCAGGCCCTGAGAAATGTATTCTTCTGTTCTGCTGTAGTGATTCCTCAAATTCTTGGAGGTTTGACTCTAGCTGGCTTACAGTGCTCTTGCTGGGCTGGTCTGTAATCTACTTCCCAACATTCTTGTACTTTAGCACTTGCTGCTCAATGCTCTGATATCCCATCCTAATGACTTGCCTTCTGAGCTCTAGGTATAGACCATTGAGAAAGGTGGTAGAGGCTAGTGCTAGTTGAACTGCTAGCTGTAGGTTTGTCTTAATCATTTGAGCTTGGATCTAATGGTAGAAACTCTTCAGGATTTCATTGATAACTTGGATTATATAGGTCAGAGCTTCTTGTGCCTCTTGTTGGCATTCAAGACCATTGAACTGGGTACAGAGCCAGTTCGTGTAGATAGTGTATCTTTGTATATGATTTTCATATAGTGTAAGGTAAGCATCTTGTTCTGCTCTATGAATTTGTTCTCTATTCTATCTGACTTGGTTGTATCTTTGGAGGGCCAGACCTCTCAAAAGTGACTCCACAATGCTGAGTTTTCTTTCTGCATCCCATTGCTTGGCAGCTGCTTATATCTTAATTTCTCTAATAAACTCCTCAATATCTTCATTATCTGTACCATGGAACTTCTATAGATAGCTTATGTCTAGCTCATCTTTGCTATTCTTACTGTCTGATTCTAGTTCAGGGGTAGTATTCCTTGATGGTCCTTGCGGGAGTGGTGAAGGTATTTGATGTATGGGAGGTGCAGGCAGAGAGCAGTATCTTGGTAGTATAGGAAATCTAGCTCTTTTAATCAATACTGGAGTAGGGATTCTTGATAGTGGTGGGGGTCCTCTGGTAGACTGATAGTGGTTAATGAATACTGGGGCACTAGGAGAGCTGGTGTTCCTTGTTTCTTGCAGATAGTAGCAGAGTATAAGTAACCAAGGTGCAGAGGCTTGGGTAATTGAAGGTAGTGCTCCCAAAGGAATTAAATCAATTTGAATCAAATCGAATTGGAGTTGATTCAAATCAAATTGAATTGGGGATTTTTGTATTTAAATTGAATTTGAATCAAATTAAATTCAAATTAAATTGAGGATCCAATTCAAATTAGTCAAATCAAATTGAACATCAATTCAAAATTCTTGGTGGCTTACTAATTATATCAGTTCTTTATTTGAAAGGCACATTATACATAAATACATAACCAAAATTCACATATAACCAAAATTCATATATAACTAAAATTCATACATAACCAATGTATATTTTCGAAATTCTTACTCCTGATCCTAGTCTCAGCCATGTCTGGCCATAGCAGCAGCTGTCCAGTGAGCATTATTATATGACCTCTTTCTTAGCAGAAGATCAGAGATCAATGGATTGAGTTGTTGACAGATTTTGATAAGGATATGACATGGTTTTCTATATCTTCTACAATTATTGCAACTTATATGAGGTTGATCATTAGTTTTTGGAGGCATAGCAGTGGCAGCTTGGACTTGGGCAGCAGCTTGGGCTTGGGTGGTGGCTTGAGCTTGAGTGGCAGCTTGGGCAGTGGTGGCAGCAGCTTCAGGGGCCTCAGGAGTAGAGGCTTCAGGGGCCTCAGGAGTGGAGGCTTCAGGGGCAGCCTAAGGGGTGGCTTCAGGAGCTATCCTTGAGTTGAATTGCTTAATTGCTTCTTCAATCTTCTTCTTCTTCTTCTGCATTCATCATCAGTCTTAGGTTCTTTATTATCCAACCAGATGACAACCTTATTGATAGTATGGTCTATGACCTCAAAGGCTCTAGAAAGATGATCAACATAGAATTGAAATTTTTTATAAGGTGAGGTCATTTTTTGTTTTTGGTTTGTTTTTTATTATTAAAGCTAGCTTATTTATATATTTTACCTGTGTAATATTTGAAGCTCCAGCTTATGCTTGTTGTTTGTGGGATTGTGGCATATACTTGCTGCAATATTTGAAGCTCTTGGCTTATGCTTGTTGCCCATGGGATTGCAGCATACACTCACTGCAATATTCGAAGCTCTTGGTTTACACTTGTTGCTCACAGGATTGTGGGCTTGTGCTTGTTGCAATATTTGAAGCACTCAGCTTACACTTGTTGCTCATGCGATTGTGGGCTTGCAGGCTGCAATATTTGAACTCTCAGCTTACACTTATTGCTCACAGGATTGCAGGCTTGTGGGCTGCAATATTTGAAGCTCTCAGCTTATGCTTGTTGCTTGTAGGCTTGTGGGCTGGCAAGCTTGCAAGCATAAGTATTTCAGATATAATGACCAAGTAGGTATAATGTATATTCTTAAGCTTTGAATATATTCGAAATTCTATATATTATGTCATTTATGCTGCTTATCATCCATCCCTAGTACTCCTGGGCAGACACAATGACATCTTGCTCATCTCATTGGGGGTGGAAATAACAGAAATCATATTCAAATATGACAATCAGATATGTATTCAGAAATTATATTTGGATATGGTGTAGCTATAAGTTCCAGGTCATGCTTGTATAATATGATACCCAAGTGCTATATTTATTTGGTATTTTGAAATTTAACTACATTTCGAGATTTGGGATTAGCTATTATTATTGGAATACTAGACTGATTGCCATGCCTTTAAACACATATATTCATGAATTATTTCAGGGTCTAAAGCACCTCTTTTGGGTGTCACAAGATCTGTACCACTTGAAAAAATTAACTCAATTGGAGCACTTGTTACTGGGATTATTAAATAATCATGTGCTATTTTTGCTAGATTTTGGAAATCTCCACTATGGCTCTAATGTTTCCAATAAATTAATCAATTAGAAAAACTCAGTGTTTCGAAATAGACCTAATTCGAAAATAAAAATCCAACTCACTTGCCACCAAGATAATGTATCAACTCCTGATTGAAATTTAACAATTTCACTTTTTAAATATACATCTACTTCCTGCTCAGGATTTGTTGTCAGTTTTTGTCTTTTGTTGAAGAAAATATGTTCATTTAGTTCAGCATTGATGTTATCTACTTCAATTGCAGCATTGGTGTCATCTATTTCAGAATTTGTGTAATAAACTAATCCAGATGGAAGGGTATAGTTTTTGTTATAGACTGTGCGAAGTGTGTTTTCAGCCTCTTCAATCCAAATGTCTTCCCAATTATGGGATAAATAATATTCTAGTTTAATCCTGGGATTGAGAACTGGTTTCATTCCAAAAAAAAAAA
>RQIL01003154.1:0-13195 GCA_003951145.1 Jimgerdemannia lactiflua
TTTAATGATCTTTAGCTTGTTAGATTCCCCTATATAAGAGGAATCTAACAAGCTAAAGATCATTGAATTTGGATGTGTATTCATCGATTTATTTAATTTCTAAAAATAGAGTTCAAATTAGACTTTGAATCGAATTGGACCTCAATTCAAATTGATTCGAATTGAATTGGGCCTCAATTCAATTCGAAGTTTTTGAATCGAATCAAATTTAGGTCCAATTCGATTCAATTCAATTCATTGAGAGTACTAGTCTCAGCTCAAGGCACACATGCTGACCTTCACAAGGTGAAGAAAGTCAAGAACTATCCAACCCCTATCTCAGCAAAGAAGACCCTATCCTTCCTTATATTAGCATCCTACTGTTGATGATTTATTCCAAGATTTTCAGATAAGGCAGCACCTCTCCAAGATATCTCCAAGAAGGATCAATTATTCTACTAGAAGAAAGACCAGTAAAAGTCTTTTGACCTACTCAAGAAGGCCTTTACTGAAGCCCCAGTTCTGGTGTGACCAGACTTCAACAAACCCTTCATCCTGGCAACTGATGCCTCAGCCCTAGAACTTGGATCAATTCTGTCTCAGCAAGATAACCACAAGAGAGAGCATGTTATCAAATATGCTAGCAAGACCACAAATGAATCACAGGCAAACTATGGAGCCACCAAGTTAGAATGCCTAGCAGTAGTATGGGCAGTAGACCATTTCTGCCACTATTTCTTGGGAAAGAGATTCGCCCTCATTACAGACCATCAAGCTCTACAATAGTTGTTCAAGAAGCCAGAACCCTTAGGAATTTTTGCAAAATGGATCATATCCTTATAAGAATATCAGTTCACCATTGTCTATAAGAAAGGTGCCAAGAATTCTAATATCAATACTCTGTCAAGAATCCTCTAAACTCAACAAGAAGAGAAAGAGCCTCTATAAGAGAAGGCTGCTTCCTGCTCACCCAAATGAACCAAGAATTATACCTTGCCCTCACCTGGAGCCTGTACCATAGGAGCTTTAAGAAAGAAATACAGCCTGCTTATAAGCTATTCATTCAAAGAAACCTCAAGAAATTTCAAGAAGATGATGGCAAACTTTGGAGAGTAGAAGGAGATTAATACACCCAAGTCCCAAGAGAAGTTGAAGTACCAAAAATCCTGATAACAAATTATGACTAGAATACACATTGAGAAATTGGAGTCACTATTTAAAGATCAAGAAGCAATACTAGTAGCCTAAGATGAGAAAACAAATTTCAATATATATTCAACAATGTGATATCTGCTAAAGATACTGATAGAAATCTATTGACAGAGCACCATTAATGCCAATCACAGTACCAGCTGGAGCTTTTTAAAGACTGGAAATAGATATCATTAGACCCTTACCAATAATCAGCTGAGAGAGATGCTACATTCTCACCATTGAAGACTATCTGATGAAATAGCCAGAAGTCTTTGCCATCAAGACTGCTAATGCCCAGACAATTATCGGAATCCTGTATGATGAAGTCTTCAGTTGCCATAGTGTCCCCAAGAAAATCATTACAGACTAAGGCCACAAGTTTGTCAATAAAGCCATGAAGACCTTTGTAAACAACTTCAAGATCAAGCTATAACTAATGATGGCTTATCATCCTCAGGCAAATAGACTCACAGAATGAATAAACCAGACCATCAAGCAAGGTCTCAATAGGACCAGAGATTAACTAAACTGGGACATCTACCTGCCAGCAGTCTTATTCAGTATCTGTACATCCAAGACTGCTGCTACCCAGCAGACCTCTTTCTATCTGATATATGGCCGAGAAGCTCAAGACCCTGAGGAAACAATCTAACTAGATTTGATGAAATAAGTAATAGAAGAAATTACTTGGTTATATAAAGTATGTCAACAAGCATAAGGATTTATTGCTCAAGCCCAGGAATGACAAAAGAAGTACTATGACCACAAGGCCAATTTGGAACCCCTGCTTATTGGACAGCAAGTTCTGATATACTATACCATCATAGAAGGAAACTGGAGTACCAAGCTCAAACCAAAATGGGAAGGACCCTATCTTATTTACCAAGTCTTCACAAACCACACCTATTAACTTAAGACCATAGATGGGGTCATACTCAAGACTAAGATATATATACTACAACTGCATCAGACCCTACTACTCAGTGGAGACAAAATGCATTGCCCAATCCCTGTATTGACTTTCTTAAATTATCAATAACATATAACAATAACTAGTATCTTAAGTATCAGAAGTTTACCTTAGGACTCTAGAACCAGCAGAATATCTAGTGGACTAAAGTATACTGAAATGAAGCTACTAGCTGGGTTCAAACCTCTCTCAGATAGTTAGTCTAGTAATAGGCCCTCTGTTCTATATAAGGATGGCCAGTCCCCACCAATGCACTAACAACTTGTTTCCTGGAGAAATTCAAGACTCCATGACCCCTGTGTAACCCTCATCATTGAGGACAGCTCTAATTTTGCAAGAAGCAGATGTGATATGCACAATCAACAAAGTCAGAATATAGAGTATCAGTGACTACTAAGATCAGATGACATATAGTGTAACAACCAAATGATTAATCTGATTTATCAAGTAACTATACCAAAAAGAGTAATAATAATCTGAGCTGAAATGAAGACTATATTATTTAAAGAACCTAGCCTCTGTCTCAGAAACCAGTACCAAAGAACAAGTACTCTACATATAATATCTCTCTCCTACCACTCCAACTAGACCTCCTATCAATCTACTCCTTTGCTAAGTCTTAAGACCATTGTCTTTGATGCCATCAAGAAGGCTATCTGGTGCCCTAATACTTCAGACTATCTGAACTTCTATACTGAAGACCTTGGACACTTCATTAATTACTGATATATCATAACCCAATAGCTCAAAGATACTACTGATCAGATGACTCTCTAGTATGACTACAAAATTGACTACTGTCTCCATAATGAAACTCAAGAAGATAACTAGAAAGACCTAGCTGCCAAACTATTAACTACCAGCCAGCTTATTAAGAGAGCTCTTCATATCTACCAAATCTTCTACTATGTCCTTTGGGCTATAGTGTATTTGCAAGGAGTAACTGCTAGGAATATTGTTTGCCTTACTACTAAAGAAGCTAGCTAATTACATTAGAAGCACTGCATCACTATGAGAAGCCAATAAACCAAACTCACTTTACTAGGTTTTTACACTACACCCCTCTAAGATAATTACACTCCTCTAAGATAACTATCAAGATCACCTCATGAGCCTTATGGAGATATTCAAAGAACTGCTCATTACTGTTGAAGCATCTGCTAGAGCTATCCCAACTATCTACTATCCTGTCAGCCTTACTTTATACCATATCATTTGAGAGCCAAATTAAGAGAAAGCTCAAGAAGTCCCTATCTTCAAAGAGGAGATTTAAGAACTCTAAGATCCTGCTCCCGAAACAGCCTCCTCTGATACTGAAACTGATAAGACCTCAGAAGAAGAAAAAGAAGAGCAACAAAGAGTTTATCAGTCCTCTGTCCACATTCAAGCAGTGTAAGGATTGGAGAGCATTATTGAAGATGATTGGCCACTATTCTATTCCCTCACCTCTTGGCTGATGCTTTCTCCTTTTGAAGAGTAGAATAATGAAGTTATAATCCAGCAAAATGATTTGTTTGCTACTGACAAAGAGTACTATACTCTTTAAAGTACAGATCAGTACCTTCTTGTTGCTTACAAATACCCCTACACAAGTATATTATAGTTTAACTCTATACAGATAGCCATTCCCAAACATTTCTTGTCAGCAGCACAAATCCTTATAATATAACTAACTGCTGGTACAATGTCCCTTACCACTAGCAAACCAATTGTACAGCTGGTTGCCACAGATAACATAACAAATACTACATCTTGCTACCAGCAAGTGAATGATATAAATTGCCAACCTATCACTGCTGGCAAGCCAATAGTATACCATAACTCAAAATACTACATCTCACTACCAGTAAGCCAATAGTTTAACCACTGAAGCCCTCACCACCAGCAAGCCAATCACACAACCTGTTGCCACTGATAATGTAAGAATATAAACAACACTATATCTCATCACTAGCAAACCAATAGCATATTTAGCCACTAACTTAGCAGCTATACTATAGTTAGCCAAGATAGCAATAGTAACTAAATAGCAACTATGATGTATATAATAGTCCTGAAGAATGAGTGAATAAATCTCAGTCAGTTGAAGTTTGAAGTAAAAAGGAAGTTTATAGAGAAACCACTCACTACCTCCAAGAGATTGAATAATTCAGAGAATAAGATAATAACCTAGAGCATCAAAGCTCAGAAGTTTGAGTTAAAGAATTACTCTTGCTATGAATAACTGTCATTCAAGTTTCAAGACTGCTGTTATAATATGGAAACTACTAAGAAAACTGCTGCCAAGTTAAAGAAATGACTGCTATATAAGATTCAAGACACTGAGTTCATTGACTGCCACTAAGAAACTGTCACTGAGATCCTGTTAATCCAAGATCCCATACATTTGGACCAACTGCCTATTCAAACATTATTCAGATTGTGTATTTAGATGCATTCAAAATTCAAGACCATGAACTCCCCAAAACCCAGCCAAGGAATCCAAGGATACTCACTGCATAGGATACTAGACTGTCACTCACCAGTACAGCTACTATTCCATTCCAGAGACCCATCCTCAAAGTTAATAAGTCAGATGGATGAGTGAGCCATTGACCTCCATTTTCTTTACCCACTGCACCATGAACTACCAAGTTCAATAACTATTACAGACTCTCTGCATATTCAAGATATAAGTCCCCACACTCTGATAATTAATCTGCATATTCAGGCTATGAGATCCAAGTAATCACTACCTTAGTCAGCAAGTATTTACCCCCAGAAATACTCTCTAAAGTATAATTGAGCCATCAACCTCTACACTTCTATCAATCTTACTGACTTTCGACTTTGATGACATTTCGAATGATCTGATCACATGACCACTGACCTATAACTGTCACAAACCCATCTTGATATATAGACTGCGCTTCACTAAGTAGCATATTAAGTCATGCTTGAAGTATATAGTTATATAAATCATATACCACAATATATAGTTTAGATATATAATTTAAATAGTTAATATATACTAACTATATTATATTATAATAAATAATGTGGTGTGCTTTTTGTATAACTTATAAGGGCTTCTTGCATAGCTCAATGTGCTACTTGGTGAAGTACAGTCTCGAATTATAAGAATTAAATATTGTTCGTATTGATTACAGGTCAGTGGTCATATGACAGGTCATCCGATTTGTTTGTCAATGGCTCAATTATTCAGTGGTTGATGGGCGTGTTGATTAATTGTACTTAAAGAGCATTTCTTGGCAGGTAACATGATGGGATGATCAACATATATAGAGTGGCAGCGATCAGGTACTAAATATGGGCAGTGGTCAATCAATGTGTGTGGGAGTAGTTAATGTGGCAGCAATCTTTCTGTCTTGAATAAGTGGTCTGGGTATAATGTGCATGGGTACTTAAGCACTTGTGATAGTGGGTCAGGAATTGTTCATAGGTCAATGGCTCAGTCGCTTATGTTGTACATTCAATTTACTTGCAGGGCAGTCATTTTAGTTTCTGGCGGTCTTCTGGTAGGTCTTTTAACTTGGCAGCAGCTTTCTTAGTAGTAGCGATTTCCTTAACTTGGTGGCAAAACTTGACTGACTTGAAAACTCATAGCAATTCTTGATAGCAATTTCCTTAAATTCAGTAGTGGTGGTCTTGAACATGATAAGAGTAATTTTTTAACTCAAACTTCTGAGCTTCGATGCTCTAGGTTGTTATCTTGTTCTCTGAATTATCTGGTCTCTTGGAGTCTTTTCCCAAAGTTCTCAAAACTTAAGTTGATATTGCAAATCAATTGACTGAGGTTTATTCACTGCAGTTTGGGGGGGTATTTATACAGAGTTGTGCATGGATTTTACTAAGTATATGGCTAAGTAATTGGTAATTCCCTACTCTTGAATTAGCATGGATTTGGAAGTCAAGTGACTAACTAGTAGAATAAGGCTACTTCTTTGTTTGTGATGAATAAGGCTAGTTAAAGTGCAGTCACTGTTTGTGCAACTAACTAACTAGATCAAATTTTGCTAATAGAATCATTACTGTTTAACCTGAAGTTTAGTGTAACTGGGATTATGTAATCTTCTTCTTCTTCTTCATTTTCTTCAGAGTGTCTGGCCAAATCATTTTCTGCAACTTCTACCAGTGAGCTGACTTCAGTTGGAAGTTCTGAGGGTATTGAGGAGATATCTGCATGTCTTTCTAAGAGGTTATTGAAGTCCTCTTTCTATAAAACAAATGGGTTGCTGCTGTTTTCTTGGTCCTGGTCTTGAGAGGTGATGTCAGCAGTGATGATGTCACCACTGATAATATCATTATCAGTAAAAGGTGTGGAGTACTCTTGCTACTCTTGTGGTCTCCAGTCTATGAGGTTTTCTTCCACAAAGTAGGGGACATCTGTGGGGTTTTGGGGAGTGCAGATCCTCAGAGGAGGGCCTTGGAATAGAGCAATCAAACCATAGATAAACTGGTCTGGATTGTCTTCTAGGAGGGGGTTCCAGAGGTCTTGCACTTCTTCACTCTTAACTGGAATGATAGATTGGGCCTCTTCTGCTACTATCTCTTCTAAGTGGTCCACCTAGTGGCTTAACAGCTCTTGAATATCTGAGGTCTTGATATACTGTAGATTTGAGATAGCCCAGGGAGCATGTCTGAAGATTTGATGAACTCTTTTGGCCAATTGCTGCTTATGCCTATCCATGCATATGACATCTGCAATTTCTTGATGGCTGGCCTTTAGGAATTCTTGGTGGAGGTAGTGTCCTATCTCATATTCTTGCCATATGAGTAGGCATTGAGTGGCCATTGAGATTCTTGTTTCCATTTCATGGCAGTTCAGAGTGTAGTGATAGGGGTCTCTTGTGTAGAGATTCAGACTGGGGATCCTTCTAGTGCACAGTCTCATGGCCCTTCTGATGTCATTGAATATCTGTTCTTGAACTGATGGCCCAGGATGGCTCCTTGATCTTGCTGTTTGGCGGGTGATGGCAGGCATTTGTTTGTAGTAAGTCTTCTTGGTTGTGGATGCTATTGTACCTCTTCTTGATGCTCCTTTTTATATTCTTGAAGGTCTTCTCCTTTGGTCCAGAGGTAGGGTCATCTGATTATCAGTAGTATACCACTGGGGTCATTATAAGTCATTATGAGTTTCTGATGAAGATCATCTTATGATCAAGATGAGTCATAGGTGAGTCACAACTTGCACTCAGTGGCTTGCAAAGTTAACAGCAGTCTTCAGATTCTGATGTCACCAGGTTCAAAGGCATTGTCACATCTGCTTCTTGCAAAACTAGAGCTGTTCTCAGTGGTGAGTTATACAGAGATTGCGGTATCTTGATTTCTCCAAAGAATAGATTGTTGGTGCATTGGTAGGGACTGGCCATCCTTGTATAGGGTAGAGGGCCTATTACTGAACTAACAATCTGGGAGGAGTTCATACCCAGCTAGCAGCTTCATTTCAGTGTACTTTGGTTCACTAGATATTCTGCTGGTTCTGGGGTCTCAAAGTAAACTTCCAATACTTAAGGCACTGGTTATTGCCATATATCATTGACAATTCAAGGAAGTCAACACAGAGATTGGTCAATGTGTTTTGTCTCCCTCAGATGGTAGAGTCTGATGTGGTTGCAGTATATCTTGGTCTTGAGAATAACTCTGTCTAGGGTCTTGAGTTGATAGGTGTAGTTTGCAAACACTTGGTATATGAGATAGGGTCCTTCTCATTTTGGTTCAAGCTTAGTACTCCAGTTTTCTTCTATGATAGTTCAGTAAACCAAGACTTGTTGTCCAATGAGCAGGGGCTCTAAATCAGCTTTGTGGTCATAGTACTTCTTCTGCTGTTCTTATGCTTATATTATAAATCCTCATGCTTGCTGGCATATTTTGTGCAACTGAGTGATCTCCTTGGTGACTCATTTCATCAAATTTGATTGGACTGGTTCAGCAGGATCTTGTGCTTCTCAACCATATACTAAGTAGAAGGGGGTCTGTTGAGTGGCAGTGGCCTTTAAGATGTGAATGCTGAACAGGATTGCTGGAAGGTAGATATCCCAGTTCAGTTGATCTTGGGTTCTACTGAGACCTCACTTGATAGTTTGGTTCATTTGCTTGGTGAGTTCATTCGTCTGTAGGTGGTAAGCTGTTGTTCACCACAGCTTGATCTTGAAGTTACTTGCAAAGGTCTTCATTGCTTTATTGATAAATTCTCGACCTTGGTCTGTGATGATTTCTTAAGGGACAACATGGCAACTGAAAATTTCATTATACAGAATTCCAATAATTGTCTGGACATCAGCAGTCTCAATGGCAAAGACTTCAGACCATTTCATCAGGTGGTCTTCAATAGTGAGGATATAGCATTTTCCTTGGCAAGTTATTGGTAGGAGTCCAATGATATCAATTCCAAGTCTCTGAAAGGCTCTAGCTAGGGCTGGGATTGGCATTAATGGTGCTTTGTCAGTCAGCTTTTGTCAGTATCTCTGGCAAGTATTACATTGTTAAATGTGTGTAGAAATCTGTTTTCTCATCTTGGGCCACTAGTATCTTTTCTTGATTCTGGCAATGGTAGCTCCAATTCCTTGGTGTGCATTCTGATTATGGTTGATTATAAGTATTTTTGGTATCTCATCTTCTCTTGGGACTCAGGTGTATCAGTCTCCTTCTACTCTCCAAAGTTTGCCATTGCCTTCTTGAAATTTCTTGAAGTTTCTCTGGATAAACAGCTTGTGAGCTGGCTGGATTCCTTTCTTGAAGCTCCTATGATGCAGGCTCCAGATAAGGGTAAGGCACAATTCTTGGTTCATTTGGAAGAGTGGGAAGCAGCCTTCTCTTATGGGGGCTCCTTCTCTTCTTGAGTTTGTGGGATTCTTGACAAGGTGTCCACATTGGAATTCTTGATATCCTTCTTATAGACAATGGTGAACTGGTATTCTTGCAAAGACATGATCCATCTAGTAAATATTTCTGAGGGCTCTGGTTTCTTGAACAACCAATGGAGGGCTTGATGGTCTGTGATGAGGATAAATCTCTTTCTCAAGAGATAGTATCTGAAGTGATCTACTGCTCATACTACTGCAAGGCATTCTAATTTGGTGGCACCATAGTTTGCCTGAGTCTCATTTGTGGCCTTGCTAGCATACTCAATGACATGTTCCTTCTTCTGGTCATCTTGCTGGGATAGGATTGATCTAAGTCCAAGGGCAGAAGTATCAGTTGCCAGGATGAATGGTTTATCAAAATTTGGCTGCACCAGAACAGGGGCTTCAGTGAGGGCCTTCTTGAGTAGGTCAAATGACTTCTGCTGGTCTTCCTTCCAGTAGAATAGTTGGTCCTTCTTAGAGATGTCTTGGAGTAGTGCTGCCTTGTCTGAAAATCTTGGGATAAATTTTCAGTAATAGGATACTAACATGAGGAAGGATAGGGTCTCCTTTGCTGAGGTAGGAACCAGATAGTTCTTGACTTTTTCCACCTTACATGGATCAGCATGTATTCCTTGAGCTGAGACAACATACCCCAGATATTCGACTTGGTGTTTCCCAAAGAAGCATTTTTTGGTATTAAGTCTGAGTCCTGAGCTTCAGATAGTATCAAACACTTTATGGAGGTCTTGCAAGTATTGTTCAAATATCTTGGAGTAGATAATTACATCATCTATATAGACTAGCACATTTCTTCTAATGAGGTCCCGGTAGACATAGTTCGTCATTCTTTGGAATGAGGCTGGTGCATTGTAGAGTCCAAATGGCATCTGGAGGTATTCATACTGTCCTTGTCTGGTGATAAAGGCTGTTTTGCAGATGTCTTCCTTGGCAATGGGTATTACTTGAAATCCTTGGAACTGATCTGTGGTGGTCATATACTTGGCTTTCTCGAGGGCATTGAGGAGGTCATCTATTCTTGGCAGTGGGTAGGTATCTTCTGTAGTGACTTTGTTGAGCTTTCTGAAATCCATGACTAATCTCCATCCTCCTTTCTTTGGCACAATGATTGCTGGTGAAGTCCAGGGGCTTGATGAGGGCCTGATAACTCCATTTCATAGCATTTCTTCTATGTATTGTTATTCAAACTCAATCAGGTGGTGTGGTGTTCAGTAGGGGCGCTATCGGATAGGTTTTGCATTTCCAGTATGTATATAGTATTCTCCATATTGATATGGTGGGAAGTTATTATATGTAGTGGTAAATATATCCTTGCATTCTTCTATTAACTCCTGTATCTATTATTGCTGATCCTTGGTTAGAGTTGTCTCAATGTCAATGGCTTTGATTGCTGAGTCTTTCTCCCTGGTACTGTTAGTCTTATCAGAGAGGGCTTACCATTTCCCAAAAATTCAAAGACTTCTTCCTCATAGGTATCTATCAGTAGTTCAAAATATCCCAGTATTGTTTCTTTGGGAATGGTGGTCACCTCGAAGCCCATGTTTCTGATAGGGATGTGGATTGGTGACATCTGGTCATGAATTCGTTCTTCTGCTAGAAGTAGGTGATATCTTTCTTGAAGCTCTATTGATGGTGAAAATATCAAGTTGTCTGCTTCTTCTGGGAGGTGTACATTAAGGCCTCTTTGCTGGAAGGTTGCAGGATGATATCTTCCCTTGCTTGGATAGAGCGGCAGATATAGGGTCTCATTTGTCTGAATTGGGCTACTCTTGCTACATGAACCTCAATGGGTGGTTTCTGTTGATTTCTGTTAGTGCTTCCAAAGCCTCCTTGTTCTCTTTTGGTACCATCCAGTTGCTTCACCTCTTAAATGGTGGGTTGTGAGGTCTTGATGAAAAGTATCTAACAGATAGCTTTCAAGGGGCTGAGGTTTTGGTGGGTTCTTCCATTGTTATAGATAATGACTTTGAGGGGGCCTTGGTAGTCCTGATCAATGACTCCTCCTTCCACAGTAATTTCTTTAGCTGCTAGAGTTGATCTTGATACCAGTTGACCATAGAGTCCTGGTGGTATAGCAAGTGCAATCTAAAGATCAAAGATCCTGGTACTTCTGGGTCAGATCACTGCTTGATAGAGAAGACAGAGGTTATATATAACTGATCCTTCTGTCTGTGCAAGAGGGGGCTGGGCTCAAGGTGAAAGTAGTTTGACTTGGATAACTAGCTGAGTTTTGAGAAATAGTACTCCAGTAGCTATAATTGTAGGTAAGAACTCCATTCATTCTGGCTTGAAGAATGACCAGTGTGCTCCTGTCTTTGGGTTCCTTGTAAAATTGAATCCAGTTCTTCTAAGTGAGTCCAGAGCTTTCATGAGGGTGAAGACAAGATTGACTCCTTGATTTTCTTCATGTGGGTGGCAATACCAACAGATGATGGCCAGAATTTCCAATGGTAGGTCCCAGATGGTGGTCTTATTCTTTGCTTTGCAGTTTTCTTCATGGTTGATCTCTTTGTATTTTCGGCAGGCCCAGTGGATTTGGAGTTCTTGCAGAGTGGGGTCCTTCTTCTTAACTTGGCTCTTGTGAACATCTTCACTAAGATGAACACTTTGATGTTCACACTAGTAGCAAGTGAAGGTCTTTCTACAATCATAGTGTCTCTTTTTGACAAAGCCTTCATTTCATTCCTTGACTTCCTTGCTGGTGGGATATCTCTTCCGATACTTGTCATAGGTGAGCAGGGTAATCTGGAGAGCTTGGGTAATGGTATAGGAACTATTACTATCTTTTTCAATTATGAGGGTCTCCACAGGTTGCTGGGAAAGGACCTTCTGTTGTTCTTGGTAAGTCTTCTTGAAGGTCTTTGGAGTTGCTCAGATAGAGACTGGTGCTTATCTCCATTCATCTCTATCTTTGATTGCTGGCATTGGAACCTTTTTAATATCCAGGATTTGGCAGTTGATACAATTATCTCTTAGTGAGTAGAAGCAGTTGAAATGCTCGCACTTTCCTAGACAGAAGGCTCACATGATTCGATTTTCTACCAATAGGGATAGTAGTTATATAGATGGTCCTGCAAACTCATGTGCTGCTCTTTCATTGTTATCTCCATCAATTCTTGATTGTAAGCCTTTGATGTCAATGACTCCAACAAAGGGTTTTTCTGGTCCACTATCTTGATCTCTAGGGGCATCAAAGTCACTTCCCAATTCTTGCAAGAAATTGGCTTCACTCTCATCCTTATCTTTGGTAGTAGTGGATATTTCACTATGTTCTTACCATTCTGTCTTGGAGGCTTGACTTGCTTTCCTTGATAATCCTCTTGACTCGATGGATACTTTGTGCTTCTATCCATAAATGGTGAAGACTAGGAGTTGCCTTCTGATATCCACATTGGCTCCAACTTGATGCATCCAATCTATTCCTAAGATCAGGTCATAGGAAGTTGCAGGGGTCACAATAGCTTAGAGAATATTGAGGCAGGCTTTTCCTACTTGAATGGAGATGTCTCACACAAGTCCAAGGGGGGTAGATGCTGATCCATCTGCCATAATGACTCTTGCTTTGATTCCTTCATCAATTCCCCAACTGATTCTTTCTAACATTCTCTGGGTAATGACATAGACTGCTGCTCCAGTGTCAATAAGAATTTGGGCATTTTCTCTATGTACTTTTCCACTTGCAAGCCTTGTGGATTGGTGTTCTTGGCGCCAATTTTCATGCACTGCATGGATAGTGCTGGGCTCTTGTGTGTGTGGTCCTTGGACAGAAAGTCTCTTGATATTCTCCTTGACTTCTTTCAGGAATTTTTGCCTGACTTCTGGTGCATTCTTGAGAACTTGCTTGACTGTAAGGTCTGCATCTTGAGTGCAGATTTGTTCTCAAAGAGAGGCTGCTTCATGGGGCCTGCTGCTCCTTCTGTATCTAGATCCTGGGTGGGGTTTCTTATTCCTGATAGGCAACTCATCAGCTGAAGATTCTACACCCATATATTCATCTTCCTCAAGGTCAGGCAGAGTGGTACTCGGGGTCATCCTGGATGGTCCTGCTTCTGCTTTGAGGGTATCTCTTCTAACTCTCTTGTCATTTTCCTGGAGAGTGTCTGAGGAGGAATGGCCATACCTTGGGTGCTTGTCTGTGGATACTGTTACTGGCAGCGGTGGAAGTGGGGTCTTTTTTTTTTTTTTT
>RQIL01003165.1:0-13182 GCA_003951145.1 Jimgerdemannia lactiflua
AAAAGAAGAATTGACGCCTCATCAACAACAACAAATGACTGAACTCTTTCATAAATTAAATATCAGAATATCTTCACCACAGACTATGGCAACCTGCCATACAACCCATCATACTACCACAGTATAAATATAAGAAATGCAACACCAATCTGTCAGAAACCATAGGGAATACCCCACAACTTGAAGACATTCGAAAAAGAACACAACAGGAACTCTTAGACAATGAAGTCATCTGACCCTCCACCAGCCCTTGGGCCAGCCCTATACTTATTATACCAAAGAAAAGAGGATGTAGACTTATTGTAGACTTCAGGAAACTCAATACAGTAACCAAAAAAGATATATACACCTTGCCCCAAATTGTTGACCTTATGGACCAGCTACAAAATACAAGATACTTCAGCAACATAAACCTATTCACAGGATTCCATGAGATGCTAATGGACTCCAAAGACATTCAAAAGACAGCTTTTCTTGCCCTAGGAAAAATGTTTGAGTATCTCCAAATACTTTTTGGACTCTGCAATGCACCCCCAACCCTCCAGAAAATGATGAACTCAGTATATGTCCCTCTTATCCACTACTGTATGATTTTTTATGTGGATGATTCCAACATCTACTCAGCAAATTTCGAAGACCACCTGCAAGACCTTGAAGAGTTTTTCAAACTCACCTGACAAAACCACCTGAGACTCAACTTAAAGAAGTGCTACTTTGGCACACAGAAGCTTGAATTCCTTGGATTCATAGTCTCTAAAGATGGAACACATACAGACCCCAAGAAAATCGAAAAAGTCAACAACTTCCCTGTCTCCAAGACTCCAAAGAAGCCCTATCCTTCCTGATGCTTGTATCTTACTACAGAAGATTTATCAAGGAATTTGCCAAAATCTCTGCCCCAATCCGAACCTTATTGAGGACAGAAGTACTGTTCCAATAGAAAGAATCACAAGAAGAAGTCTTCCAAAAACTACAATAATGCCTGACCTCAGCACCAATCTTAGTCTGGCCAGATCTGCAGAAACATTTCATTCTGTACACTAATGCATCCAAGAATGGCCTTGGAGAATCCTTACACAAGAAGGACCTGACAAACAATACCATGTAATAGCTTATTCAAGCAGAGCCACCAACAAACAGCAGACCAAATATGGGAGCACTAAATTCAAATGTCTTGTAGTCAATGAGCAGTCACTCTGTTCAAACATTACCTCATTGGAAGAAAGTTCACCCTGATCACAGACCATGCAGTCCTTAAATAGTTACTATACCACAATGACCCCACTGGAATCCTTGCTCAATCGATCCTTATTCTTCAAGATTATGAAATCAACATCATTTATAAAGTGGGTAGAACTCACAACAATGTTGATATTCTTTCCTATATGATCCAATGAATCAAAGGAAGGGTGTACCTTGGAAATTTATCCTCAAAGAAGTTCCCATGACTCTCAAGAAGCAAGAAGATCTCATCTGATAAGAACATCAGAAAGCCCACCAAGGACAGACAAATACAGAAGATAAGATTCAAAAGATTATCAACATTGGCCCCACCTCAGAACATAAGTCCAAAACATCATCCAAAAATGTGACACCTGCCAGAAGTATCAAGGAAAGAAGAACTATCATGCCCCCCTACAACTGATTCCCCCACCCACTCACATCTTTCAAAATTGGGAAATAGATGTAATTGGACCTCTGCCAGTAATACCAAAACGAAACAGATACATCCTAGTATTTATTGAACATCTGACCAAATGGCCCAAAGCATACCCCATGGAGATTGCAGATTTCCTGACCATTGTTGGACACCTTCATGACCTTTCTCACCAATATGGACTCTCTGAAGAACTTATCTCTGACCAAGAAACTGAATTTGTGAACAACATAATTTCAAGTTATGCATGAATTCAATTGATCCACCTGAAAAGAACCACCTCTTATCATCCACAAACCAATGGAATGACTGAAAGAATAAACCAGACTATCAAGAAATAACTTGCAAAGGTCAATCCTACCAATTGGGATCTCTGCTTACCTGAAATCCTCTGGGAAATCTGAAACACCCCTTCTGCCTTAACCAAACAAAGGCCCTTCAAAATGATGTTTGCAAGAAAATCAGAACTGCTGACCATGAGAACCTTGGAAAGCTTCTTGAAAAAGGAGATCAGCTGCAAAAAGATGCCCAAAAACAGATTATTAAGGCCCAGGAAAGACAAAAGAAGTATTATGACCAGAAACAGAAGGATCAGAAGATCAAGATTAGAGATTAAGTCTTAGTTTGGAGAAGCATGATTGAGACAAACTTTGCTGCCAAACTGGTACAGAAATGGAAAGAACCATACCTTGTACACAACATTAGAGGAATCAGCATCTATATAAGAAGCATGAATGGATGAATCTTGAGAGCTCCAGTATACATCAATTGCCTCAAGTTATATCTACACATCCCATGACTCAGAGGATTGTCCAGTGCTTCCAGACCCTGATCCTCAGCTTCTTTCAAGCCCTGTCAATCCCTTGGCCACTGTTTCAGCAAACTCAAGGAACCCCAGTCTGCCAGATCTAAGAACATCTTGAAATCCTCACCATTGCTCATAGACTGTTTCAAATCCACCAGCTCCAGGCTTACTACTTCATTGGACAAACCCTACAAGGTCAAGCCTACCTATGAAGCCCTGCTGGCCTTATCCGAAAAAGTGCTATAGCTGCTGAATGAATTTATACTCTGTATAAATAAAATGTTGGAGCCCTTCTCCAAGCCCAGTTCTACCCCAATGACATCTAGAAGATTAATGCTGCCACCTTTCAAAGTACTCTGCAACAGATAGAATTCCTATTCCCAGAAGAACAAGAAGATCAGGCAGACCCAGAGTTATAATGGAGCAAACAAGATACAGAAGGAGATGATGGTATAGGTATGGATGCAGAAGATGCCTATGCTTACTGGAATGATGAC
Source organism: Jimgerdemannia lactiflua (assembly GCA_003951145.1). Lineage (NCBI taxonomy): Eukaryota > Fungi > Mucoromycota > Endogonomycetes > Endogonales > Endogonaceae > Jimgerdemannia > Jimgerdemannia lactiflua. Next base: position 2,960 of record RQIL01003165.1, read on the forward strand.
TAAAGGACAGTCTGGGACAGACCATCCTTTAGTGGGGGCTGATGTAATGAACCATAAAAACAGAGCTACCTCATAACTTAGCCAAAATGACATGAATATATCTGATAACATGGGCAAGCCAGATGACATGAACACTTAGCATAGTAACCAGCAACTATTGCTGTGGAAAAACTGTTTAAATAACTCAGATAGCTAAATAGGGAAATGGTCCATCCTCTGAGAGAATACTATTCCCTGAGAGAACACTGTCCCCTGAGGGAACAATGTCCCCTGAGGGAACACCCTCCATAAATAGCAATCTATAGATAGCCAGATAGCAACCAGATAGCAACCACAATGTATAAAATACCCCAGAGACAAGAGTGAATAAACCTCAGTCTGAAATTAAATCTAAAAAGCAAAAGATAAGTCTGCCTGCCAAACACACTTAGGAGAAATGCCTGCTAAAAGCCCCTTGGTCCTAAAGATTGGATTGCAACACTTAGGAGATACACCTGCCAATGAGCCACTGTTAAAAGGAGATTGTGAGCATTGGTCCTTCATTTCCACTCCAGTCCACTTTCTGATACAAAGAAGTTCACTGTTTCCTTGTTTTGCTGCCAAGTTCAAGAGAAGAACTTTGCCGCTCTTTTTGGTTCACTTGCCAGATAAGCCTGAAGAAGTCCATCTCTCAAAACCAGTCGATCGACATAACTTTGAAGCCCAAGTTTGCTGCCAAGTTTGAAGAACTTTGCCACCGTTTCTAAGTAATCTCCTAGTTTAAGTCCACTATGTTTCTATCTGCTGATCTGCCACATTCCACTGATCTGCATTGTTTGTCTGCATTGTTCAAGTCTGCTGCTCAAAGAATAAGCTGCCAATCCGCATCATTTATCCACATTGTCCAAGTCTGCTGCTTAAAGAATAAGCTGCCATTTGTCTGCCAATCTGCCACATTCTGCTGATCTGCATCATTCTATATTTATATCCACTGATCCACCACATTTTGCCAATCAGCATCATTCTATATTTTTGTCCACCAATCTGTCATGCTTCACAGAATATGTCTCATTCTAACCACCTTGATCAGCCACCTTGACTGCTTAACCATATCATTTGAGAAGACCGCATCTAGAACCTGCATGCATAAGGAAACCCGATCACCATCATACCAGCAACCCACATCCAGAACCTGCACCCTTAAAGAAACGTGATCATTGATTCTCAGAGAGCCTGCTCTTTTAAGGAAATCTGCCAAATTTGCCACACAAGAACCCATGCTATTAAGGAAATCCATCTGATTGCCCAAGATCACCATGTCACACAAATTAGTCTGCCACTCTAAAAGGAAACCCATTCATATGCACAACCAAGAACACCACCAAATTAGGAAATCACTTGCAGAAAGTCTCCAGCTGTTGAATATTATACCACTAGACACAAGCATCAGCACCAAAATCAGTATCAAACCTATAATATCTGAACATTTTGTTGCTTTTTGACAAAGTAACTGGGGGCTCAAGCCAATCTACACAGCCACCCAACCTTGTAATTTGCCTCCATTAAGCCAGGCACATTACAATATACTGGATCAGCTGGCCAAGTCTCACCAGTAATGCCAAAGAAGTCTAAGCCACAGCTAGGGAAGAGGGGCCAGAAGCCAAAAACCCAAATGGTGAAGAGCAAGGAGGAGGGTGTGGATTGTGCAAGCAAGAGGCGAGAAAATCTGGTGGCGAAAAAGGAAGAAAATGAAGTCAGCCAAAATATTGTCAATTACAGATGTGTGGTCAAACCTGCACCAAAGAAGTGGTTGGGGAGGCTGCCCAAGGATAGTAGCATGGTCACCAGATCTGTGCTGAAGAAGAGTTTGGGAAGGCTGTCCAAGGATAGGAGCATGGTCACAGAACATGTGCTGTAAAGAAGAAGATGGGGAGGCTGCCCAAGGATAGAGATGTGGTCACCGAGCCTGTGCCAAAGAGGTTGGGGGGGCTGCTCAAGGATATGAGTGCAGTCACAGAGCCTGCACTGAAGAAGAGGTTGGGGAGGCTTCCCAAGATAAGATCGCGGAGAAGACAGGGGGAGAGATGGCCAAAACGGTAAAGGTGAGGAGGTCGAAGAGGATATCCATGAAGAAGCTGGTGATGGTGGTGGGGGAGGCATTGTCAGTGAAGAAAAAATTAGTAGTGAAGGAGATGATGGAGGTGGAGGTATTACCAGCGAAAGAGGAGATGATGGAGGTTGATTAGGCATAGCAGGCGCAAGGAATGTCAATGGAGAAATGGAACTGTGTGATGGAGGCATAGCTGGCAAAATGATCATGTGAGAAATGGAACTGTATGATGTAGGCATAGCTGGCGAAAGGAATGTCATGGGAGTAATGGAACTTAAAACTCCCTAGTGATAATCCCGGCGAAAACATGGTCAAAGTCTCTGCCTATGATCATCCACAGATAGAGCTCATCGTCACAACCTCAAAGAATGCGAAAAACATCGACCCGTTGCCCAAGGTTTTCAACAAGAGCCCCTGTCGAAGCACCTCAGACACTATGGAAAGATGTTGTTTAAGGCTCTTTTCTCAACAAATGAGTCCAGTATCACCTGGAAACTGCTGAAAAGCACCAGCTCGAGCTCAATGGTGACCATGACTTCGACATCATCCCTCATCATTGCATGTTCGTACGGGTCCACCAGTGGAAGGATCATCAGCTGCCGAGACTTCCGCTGCGTCGTTCTGGATCCTATTATCTGGCCAGATCATCCCGGTTTGCATTTGAAGAACTCATCAACAAACTCTATGCAAATGCCAAAAAGTAATATTGGAGCGAGAATTTCCACCAACCGTCGACCAGATGGGATAGCTATTCACAAACAAACCCGAGACGGCCACAGCGCTTCATTTCATGGGGCATTGTGGGTCGAAGAACGATTCAAGGGCTCCCATATTCGAAAATAACGAGTTTGATGGACACAAATTCGTTGATAGTTACAACTCATCAGCGTCTCCAAGAATTTGCCGTGCCTTCCTGTCCACTTGTGACACTCGTGACATTGCCCAAGTCATGTGCGAGCATGACATTCCGTACTCCATCTGTTCGTACTGCTCCTTACCAGACGACTTCGGCCGCAAGTTTGAATCCAACGTCTATCAATTCCTCGCCAGCGGCTACACAGTCAAAATGGCGATGTGGAGGGTGCACGTGTCTTTTCAGGACCGTGATGACGTTCGCCAACGCGACTACTTCTCCTGGGTCATGGCGCTTTACTTGTCCACGTTTCCGAAATATGACAACGCGAAGAGAGGAAACCCACAGTCAAATTACACATACTCAAGGATATCCCCACTACGTCGACGTTTCGTGGATGCAAAAAGCAACTTGGCCATTTTGAGACATATGGCAATTCGCAACATGGATTCTTGTTTCGTGCGCACAATTGACGGAATCAGTGGCTAGAGTAAAACGGCGATAGCCATTGAAGCCCTAAGAATGATGGCACATCTCTTTCCAGGTCAGATCTTTACTTGGACGTTCGTTAGTGAGCGGATGTCCATCGTTGCATATTTTCAACACTGGTCGATGCCGTATTTCCGGAAGAGATTCAATCGAAGTTGTGAAATCGGACTGGGTTCGAATGTTAGGACGGGCCATTATCAAGGAGTTGGTTTCCTATCGTGTTTGTTGATCCTCGATGAAATTGATTCCTTGAAGCATGCAGAGGTCCTGGGCAACTTGGATGCTATTGAGTTGTGTAAATGGCTTCGGGGATTGGTATTGACATCGAATGGCACAGTCAAAATTTTGGCAACATCGCGCGATCCTCTAGGTTGGACGGTTGAGAAAACGGTACATCTCAGCGGCTTAACTGATATTGACCGGTGAGTGGAGATGTTCATTCGAAATCTTGACGCAAAGGCAAGGCAGAGGATGGAGGAGACAGATGCAACACAGTTTGTGCAGGACCTCATCAGGCTTGTAGACGGACATCCATTGTCTTTGGAATTCATTGCCTTTGTGCTTATATAATTATCAGTTTGATGTGGTTTTAAAGAAACTCATGATTAACCCAACACTTGTTAAACAGTACATTACGTATTACAAGTTTGTGGATTACATGTGAAACCGCAGGTGTTCTTCTTCCCAACTCCTTACCCATGTCCATTTTTTATTCATTTGCGCTTTGGGCTCACAATTTCTTTCTCATGCAATTGCATTTGTTACGCTGCAGGCTTCCAATCAACTCTGTACTTGCGGATGCCCAAGTCAGATAGCAAGGAGAATATTTTATGGTAGGTATATTTTGGGAGAGCGTTGGTGAATTTGACAAGTAGAAGGAGTCGGCTGGGAATCTTTTGTCGTCACCAAAATTATATTACAACCACTATCCGCTACAACTTCATAGGACCGTTGACATTCGAAAACACTGACTTGCTATCTCGAAAAACACCCCCTCTGCCCGAACGACGACCAGTACTACACGCAGTCTTGTGCAAGCACGAAAGCTGTCCTCTCTCACCAAAGACGACGCGCACATCTCTCCTCCACCAAAAAATAACAAGGAAACCTCTACGGCTCCGCTCTTCGGGACTAGTCAAGGATCGGACAAGTGGAATTGATTGGAACGTGGTCCTAGTTTGCCCAGTTGTATTGTTGATGTCATGTGAGGTTGGTCAAAGCGGTTCAAGGTCGAGAATCGGCACGCAAGTTCTATTTATAATGGTCGTAGTGCATATGTATGCAAGAAATGCATGTGTTCGGAACGTATTGCGCATTCTCGCAACTAATTATGTAGTGTAAGCAAAACAACTAAAAGATGTACACTCTAAGAATCTGTTTAATTACATTACTAAGACTGTGATGTCAAGACTATGACTAGATGAGCTAATATGTACAGGACGAGCAAGATCCCCTTGCAATCCGGCGAATTTAAATAAATAACTCGGAGTCAGTTACATATATGAGTGATGTAGTTTCTTTGTTTAATTTGGTGAGGCTAGACGTCGTTTCCGCAAAATCGCACATAAAACCACGTCACATGCAATGCATACTTTGCGTATAGGCACCTGTACGATAGTCTGTTTTGAAAGCCACGGGCATGTGATCTCTTATAACAGAATTGCGACAACCTAATTGCCAAGCCACACACTCACTCCCTTCGCGTAGTCTAACCCTCCCTACATTCACAAACCCTTGTCCATTTCTCGGACCCTTGCTCCCAGCCTTGGCCTAATTTGCCGTGAGGTATGTGTCCGGATACTTTAGGAAGCGCGAGTACTTTTTTCCTTTCTCATTAGCGGTTGGAAAACACGTAACATATGTCTGTTCATCCTATTCGACTATGTTTCAATAACTGCTCTTCACCGTCTGATCTCTTCTGCCCACCCTCTACACCTCAATATATCGACCCCGCTAAGGGTTCGTTTTGTGCAAGTCCTACGATTAATAACATTCGCCACATAGTGTTTGAATGACGTATAATTCCTCCTCCCAAAAACCGAACCGAAGCCCGGCACGGTCTGCGGGCGACGCCTGTGCGGTGAAACTCTTCTCGAAGCTGACAGCGCCCGAGCCAAATTTCCGCAGCATCCGCAGCCTTCCTATCACCAACTCTTTGTCAACTATGTGCAATACTAATATGCGGAACAAAAAAAGGTATGTTGTGCTGCCTCTAATACATCGCTCGGTTAATCCGAAATATTCCAGTTGTTGGCGACGAGTTCTTTTGTACAAGACCTATGATTAATATCACTCAATGCGTCGTATTTGCCTAACATAATAATTCCTCCTTTTTTTTATCATCGCAAAGGCAGGTCAATCGAACTAAAGCCTGAACTCGAGGCGACACGATCTGGGGCGCGACACCTCTGCTACCAACTATTCTCGAAGCTGACAGCGACTGAGCGACATTTTGACAACTTTTGTAGCCTTCCTGTCACAAGCTCTTTGTCAATGACGTGCAATGCAAATATGCAGACAACCAAAAGGTATGCTGGGCTGCCTCTAATATATCACATGTTTGATCCGAAATATCCCAGGTGTTGGCGACAAGATCTTCTGTGGAAGACATACGAATAACATCACTCGACACAATAGTATTTGACTGACTTAATTATTCCTCCCCTTTTATTGCCCGGTTCATCTGTTCTTTCGTAACTTAGTAATATAAATAACAAGCATCATGAGCTTTACACATCTATAGAGATTCATATATATTGTGATGTGCCTGGCTCAATAGAGGCAAATTACAAGGTTGGGCGGCTGTGTGGATTGGCTTGAGCCCCCAGTTACTTTGTCAAAAAGCAACAAAATGTTCAGGAATTATTGGACTTGTGTGGGTGTTTAGTGGTATAATATTCAACTTCTGGAGAATTCTGTGTGCGATTTCCTAATTTGGCGGCGTTCTTGGGTGGTGCGGTCTGTATGACGGTCTCCTGTGAGTGGATTTCCTTCTTGAGCGACGATGGATAATTCGTGTGACTCGGCGATCTGTCTGTAATCGGGTTTCTCGAATTTGGTGGATTTCCTTAAAAGCGCGGGCTCTCTGGGAATCGAGCGATCAGTTTCCTTAAGGGTGCGGGTTCTCTAGGTGCGTGACGGACAATCGGGCTAGAAGCGGCGGGTTTCTTGAACAATGCGGACTTCTTCGAACGATGCGGTTAAACGGACGATGCGGTTTACTTGAACGATGCAGATTCTCGGTTGATGCGGGCGAACGATGCGGGTTGAGCGATGTGGACTAAACGAGGCTGTCTGAACGAGGCGGATTCTGCGAAGCGCGGCAGATCGGTGGATAAAAACGTGGTGGCTTTTCCTTAAGCTGCGGGTCTCTTGAAAATGGCGACCTTTCTTGGCGGCAGATTACTCGAAAACGGTGGACTTCTGGGATGCGGATCGTGCGGATCGGCGGACAAAATGTAGGACGATGCGGATTTTCAGGCTTATTCTGGTAAGCAAACCAAAAGGGCGGCGAAGTTCTTCACTCGAATTGGCGGCAAAATTCTCAGACTTTGTATCGGAAAGAGGACCAGAGTGGAAGGCAAGCTCACAACTTCTTGGCAGTGGCTCATTGGCAGGCATATCTCCTAAGTGTTGCAATCCAATTCTTTAGGATCAAGTGACTTTTGGCAGGTGTTTCTCCTAAGTGTACCAGACAATTGACTTTTGCTTTGATTTTTGGACTGAGGTTTATTCACTCTTGTCTCTGGGGTATTTTATACATTGTGGTTGCTATCTGGGTACTATCTGACTAACTATAGATTGCTATTAATATCAGGTGTGTCTGGTTCAGTACAAGTGTTCAGGTCCTGTACAGGTGAACAGGTCCAGTACAGGTGTACAGGTCCTGTGCAGATAAATATCTTCTTTTGGTATGTCTGGTTATTTATACAGGTTGGTGCAGTAAAGCAGTCTTGGTTGCTTAGTGCACTTGATATAGTATATGGTCGAAAGGTACGATTTCTGTGGCCTACTACAATATTATGTATTTTATGGCCATGGGCATCTGGCCGTTGAGGAAATTGCGTACGATACCGATATCGATGGTGACGTTGAGGCGCTGATAATAACGGCAGCTGATGATACGACGGCATCAACCGAGACTAAGAAAGTGGAAGTAATGGAAGCCACGGAACAAAGCAATATCTCACAATATATGCACGAAAAGGTAACAAGCGAGCCTCCAAAGCGATGGATCAATTGACGCACCTCTTTTCAGCAGCACGTCTCACGGCAGCACGCCCTCCATCACCAGCAACAAGTCGGATTCCCCAAGAAAACCGGCATCCGTGCGCCAATCCTCATCGACGTATAAGGGTCGTGATATTATGGTTCCCCTATCAAAGACCGCACGCACCGACTCGAAGGAAAGCAATCAGCCGCCTGGAAACAAATTCGTCTCCCTCAAGTCAACAATATCAGCATCCCAGATTCCTATTCCTGTTGTCGTCGATGCTCGCACGCAAATTGCGGAAGCGCTCGAAATGAGGACGACGACGATTAGGACAAGGAGAACAGGGATCCTAACGATCGTTCACAATTCGGCACTCACTAGCCAAAGCGTCGGCGTCTCATCCACTCATACTCAGCGCCCGTCACGCCGTTCTCTGTGTCCATCAATAACAGGAGTACCAGCAATAGCCCCACATCTCCGGGTCACAACCAACCGTCGTTTGCGTCGTCTCCTGATTTGATTTATGTGACGTAGCTCAGCAGCAGCTTGCCATCTCTGGACGGGTATTTCGTCTCCCGCGTCCTCGGTAATTGTTGACAAAAGCGACAGCGCCCCAGTATCCCTAGCGCTGCAATACAAGCCATTGCTACACCTTACGGCGGAGTCTGCCCAATGCGAGAAGGCCAAACCGATGAAAAATTGCAACCAGATGCCTACGTCCTCGAAGGATTCCTCAAAAGTGCAACCGGTCCTGCCACAATCCACGTCCTTCACAAACTCTGGCTTCAACTCGCCATCCTCCAATGTCATATTAAAAACGTCGCAGAATCATGAGGCCGAGTTGGAGAAGGATGAAAATGTATCGATGGACGATATGGAAGAAATTATGTCGTTGAAAGACGTGGAGGATCTTGAATTGTTGTCGAGCCAGTCCGAGACGAGTGAAAATGCGGGCAAAGCTGGCATATCCATGACGTTGATACCGATTTCGAGGCCTAGGCCGACCTCACCTCTGCCAGCTCTCTCTACGCGAGGATCCCAGAGACGCAGGCGGACCAAGACCCGTCCTCTTTACATCGGGGTGTTGTCGATGATTTGTAACTGGCTTGCGATGCGTCACCTCTTTATTCATTCCTTACTTTTCCCCATTCCTTGTAACAAATTCTTAGAAACAAAGTCCCACTTATTCATCTGTCCTTGGGGCAACAGACTTTACATAGACATTAGAATTTATGCTGAGTATAAGGTAACTCGTGAATATGTCCATGCTTGGTTATATTTGAATCTGTACCATACATTTATTCTGTCCATCTATTGGCTTTCAATTTTTTTATGGTAGTTTCAGGGGTGTTCAGTTTGTTAGTTCATTGTTTGGTAGTTCCCTGCTTTTAGTTCATTATTCAGTAGAGGTCTGTTTGCAAGTCTATTGTTCAGTAATGTTCTGCTTTTAGTTCATTGTTTTTAACACATTTGTTTTGGTTTTTTTCTATGAGTTGTACTTTTTGTAGATATGGCAATCTGTTGAAAATTCATAACAATCATTGGTTTATATGGAGTAAAATGTTTCAGGGTTTTACTCATTCTATCATGGCGAGGCTTTTTGAGGTTTGAAAGGTCTTCTAATTAGAAAACCGAACATCAGTAGTGGATTTTTCCCAGTGTATAATTTTCTGCTGCTCGCACTTATTGGGATCCATTGCCTATATCCCTCCTTCCCCCCTGAAGGTCAAATGAACTACAAGCAACATGTTCAAAGGACAACACCTCTGCAGTGAAACTCTTCTCGAAGGTAACGGCGACCGAGCAACATCCCAACAATGTCTCCAGCCTTCTTGTTGCCAACATGTGCAATGCCAGCATGAAGACTAACAGAAAGATATGATGCACTGCTACCAATATATCCTTGTTTGACCTGAAGCATCTCAGTTGTTGGCCACAAGTTCGTTTTGTACAAGACATATAATTGACGGCTGTTGACGCATAGAATTTTGTTGGCATATTTTATTCCACCTATTTTATCGTCTCAAACTAAACCAAAGCCGAACTCAAGATAACACGATCAGGGGTGGATACCTATGCAGTAAAACTATTGAAGCTGACGGCGACCGTGTGGTATTTCAACAATGTCCGCGGGCTTCCTGCCACCAACTTCTGTCAACGCCATGAAATGGCAGTATGCAGAAAAACTAAAAAGTATACTGTCCTGCCCACCATTGAATTGCTTGTTTAATCTGAAGCATCCCAGTTGTTGGCTACGAGTTCGTTTTGTGCAAGACCTATGACGAACGTGTGTCCAGTATAATACCATCATCGCCCATCTTTAGGGCGACATCTAAGACTTAAACAAATTCTGAATTACAGACCTTAAACTGCATAAACAAGTTCTGTCGGATGTCCTCTGCCGAAATCTAATTCAATAGTAGCGGCTAGAGGCAAGGATGTAGCAGTTCCTGCTTCCAGTCGCTGGCTCCTTTTGGTGCTGCGAAATTTTGCACAAGCTGAAATGCAAAGCCCCCTTCTGTTCTGCTCTGCTGTGCCCTTATTGCCCTTGTGCTCTTTTTTTTATTTTTTTATATTTA